>JAJHUR010091582.1:0-10751 GCA_027495735.1 Lutjanus campechanus
AGCCTACATACAACTATAGTCTCCACTTGTACACAAGAAAAATATAAATCATTGGCAGGCACAAGTTCTTGTGTCCCCCACTCCATTCAAGACCAATAACCTCAGGCGCTTTGCAGGGGTGCTGCCTCTTAAAACTGATACAATAGTAAAACTCACTGACTGTCTCTCCATCTGCTCTGAAGCACTGTGTTGATTGGCTGTTAGAAGTTTACACATTTATTCATCACCTCACCGGAGACATGCCACATACCAGTCTGCTTCAAGACCTCCACCATCATCCCCACCCCCAGGAAAACAAGGACCACAGGATTTAATGACTACAGCCCCATCGCCCTGCCCTTTGTGGTGATGATGTCTTTTGAGGGCCTTGTGCTGTCCCACCTCACCGATGCACTCCTGGATCCCCTATGGTTAACCTACGAAGCCAACAGGTCCATAGACGATGCTGTCAGGAATCTATGCCAGCGTCCTGGTCATGGACCTTGAGCACCATCATCCCGGCTCTGCTGGGTGCCTAACTCCTCCTGCAGGTGGATTACAAACTTCCTGTCTATCAGGAGGCAGCATGGGAAGCTGGGAAAACATGTCTCCATGCACAGAGCCCATGTTGTGTAAGTAGCAAATGTACTTGCTCCTCTCTGTGCACCCACAGGTGTGCTGATCTTAAAATGAGGTGTGCTCAGGTGCAATGCTAGCGCAGTTTTATCTTGAGGCAGCAGAAAGCAATTGTATCACTGACCAACAAAAACCTGGTCTAAAGATACAGGTGCAGTATTTTTCTCCTATTTATAGGACACATTATTCAGACAGCAGGATGCACCTACATATGCAGGTTCACAACATGCGCACACGCCGCTTTCAGGGCACTGCAGTTAAACCAATGGTCATAAAAAATGAACATTCTGATTAATAGCGGATGATTGCAGGTGGATGGAACGGGACGAAGCTGTGTGCTCATAAGAGAGAATCACTGTGCCAATTTCCACGCAAACCAAACCCGTTTATGATCTGTAAATTGTTTGGAGCAAAGCAGCCAAATAAATCCTGACTTCCATCAGAGCTGTGTCCTCTGAAGAGTTTCCTCCGTTTCTAAAAGTTTTTTAGTTTTGTAGTTTTTCTGCTTAAATATTTACAATATTTTTCACACTGGCATTACACACACACACGGAAACAAAACTGAAGCCTCTGATCATTAAACCATTGTTTCAATGATTTCGATGTGATTTCTTTAGTGTATGTTGTATTATTCATTATTAATTCAGAATCTCTTTGCACCTTACTTTGCGCCCTGGATTGTGCGTCGTTTAAATAGCAAAGGAGTAACAAAATGTTTAAAGACCTTTTTAAAGGTCAAAAAAAGGCTGAAAAAAATTGAAGACCCAATCCAAAATACAGAGAAACTGAACACCAAGCTTTAAGACCATTCTTTCTTTAAAATACTTTTTGTTGCTGATATTTATTTGTTTTAAAACATAACAAACAATGACAATGTTATCCTCTTAATTGCATGCTGTATATCATCTTGAGAGGACCGATTCTCTTACTTTAACACATTTATCATGTCTTGAACTTGTCATCACACCATCTCATACTGTACATTGTGTCATTTCATGAATGCAAATATGCGGCTTCTCTGTGATGCTTTCTCAGAGGTCTTCTGTCAATCACAAAACTGTGGGCTCTGCTGTGATATTTTATTCCTTGTACCTGCCAGTGCTGTAGGCAGTTCTTTTCTGTCTGTTCATCCATGGTGGTTTCAGTGACCCCAGACCGAGAGTAACAAAACTTATTATGTACAAATGATTTGAATACTTGTAATAATGACATAAGTACTACTACTAATAATGTTTATCTGAATTACCCTGTTTAAAGTAAAGTTACAACTTCTTCAGAATCAGAAAATTATAAAACAGAAGCAGAACAACTGGAATTACTGCCTCGTGGTTGACTTTTGACCACCAAAATGTAATCAGTTTATCCTTGAATCCACGTGGACATTTGGGCCAAGATTGAAGAAGTTCCCTCCAGGCACTCCTGAGATATCATGTTCATAAGAAAGGGATGGACATGAGGTCACAGTGACCTTTGACCACCAAAATCTTATGAGTTCATCCTTGAGAACAACTGGACATTTGTATAAACTCTCTCAAGGCGTTCTTGAAATATTAGTTGTCGCTGGCACGGAGGCATAATAAAATAACAATAATCATTAAGACGACACGCACACACACACAAATGTGGTTCGATCTGTAAAGATGGAAATAATTTAAATACAGAGGTTTGGAGGACATGACACAAATGCAAAAATTATATTTATCATTACTATATATGACACAATGATATTTTAAATAAGTGCTTAAATGCTTTAAATGTGCTTCCAAACTGTGTGCAAATAGTTTTGGGGAAGACCTTTTCCTGTCTCAACAACAACTGTCTCAACGTTCCCGTGCATTAACCCAGGTTGGTGTAGAAGACCTTGATTGGCCTGCGCAGAGCTCTGACCTCAACACCCTCCAAAACCACTTGAGCTAGATGAGCTTGGAACTTTGACTGCGAGCCAGACCTTATCGGGCCAACCACACTAATGCTCTTGTGGCTGAATGGGAACAAATCCCTGCAGCCAGGTTACAAAATCCTCTGGATAGCCTGTTGGAGTGGAGGCTGTTTTAGCAGCAGGGTAAGGTCCGTGGTTTTGGGAATGACATCTGCTTTTGGCCATGTAGTGTGAATCTAAATACAATAGAGCAATGATGCTCAGCTTGTGGTTCGTGGGCCAAATCTGGGCCCTGACAATGTGCTGCATAGCCATCCATTTTTTTTTTCTAATTCACAATTGATTCACACAGGGATTTGTTTTTGTTTATTTATGTATTAGTCAATTTTCAATAGTGTTCCTGGGCTGCTACTTGGTAAGTTGAATATTAGCACACACACACTGAAAGAGCTTAAATATGCTATTCATCCTCTTCCTGGAAGGAGCAATTTATGGTTTATGGTATATTAATCTAACATGTCAGTGATTGCATGATGGAAGAGATTCCAGCTATATTTAATGTTATTAGAGCAAAACATATATTATTGACCTAATATTGACCTGGCACAGCTATAATGGTGTATATCAGTATGTGTATATGTCATTCAATTTTTCTTTTCTTTTCTTTTTTTCTTTTTTTTTTTTTTTTTTTTTTTTTTTTTTTTTTTTTTTTTACAGATAATAATGCAGATTCCTCTTACTTTTTTCATTTTTAAAATTTTTTATAGGCAGCATTGTATGTATGATTGATCCTTTTTTTTTTATCATTCAAGTTCTGTTTATGTTCTTTTTATTAAAGGTACCAGCGAAAGTTTGCTGTTTCTGTTCTCCAATGTAATTTTGGATCTTATAAATAAATAAGAAAGAGAGAGAGTTATTGTCAATTTGTCTTAAAAATAGCATTTATGTTTGCTTCTGTTGCATAAGTGGCCCCCAGGAAAAGCAAGTTTAGTACCCCTGCAATAGAGATTTGTTGACGTCAGGCAGAAGCAGAATTTTAAATTCGTAGAATCAATTGGAGTCCAACTGAAAAAAGCTTAAATTAGTAAGTTATGTGATCACTCTCATTTACTCTGGTTTTTGGTTTGGCCGCAGTATTCTTTATCAGTTGAATCCCTCTTATTCATGCAGGTAAACAGAGGGTTACACTAAGGGAAGAAAAAGGACTTTCTTCCAGTGACCTAATTTTTTGATAATTCTAATTTGATAAAGACATTACTAAGTTTAATCGGTTGGTATAACAGATTTATACTGAAGCAGTGCTGGTCCAGTACCCACTGTTACAGAGCAGTGTTGGGTAAAATCTGCCCATTTCCAACTCAAACAAGGAGCGGTGAAAATAGAATTCAGCTCATTCTTTCCACGTTGAGTCTTTCATTTTGAGGCAAAACAGAAACACTGACTTTGAAAAGACAACAACATTTGTTGGGATTTGTTGAACGGCTCAAGGCTCCATTAGACGGGTACGTACTTAAAATCTATACAACCACCTATTGTAGATAGCATCTTCGACACTCTCCACCCTCAGTTAATAAAAAGTAGATAAACAATTCACACTGTTTCTCAAAAAAGGACCGCCATCTGCTCACACACTCATGTTTGAGAGCCGCAAGGCGCAACCGCAGCCTGATTTAATCTCAACTGTCCTTCATCAGAGGCACACAGAAAGTAACTGCTCAGAGAAGGGGAGAGATCCTGCATTTCTAGTTTTCATTTGTCACTCTGAGGATTCAACGCAGCATCCTTTCAGTCACGTGTTTGCTTCTTTTACTTTGAAGCTTCCCTGTCCCCCAGACCTCAGACAATTAGCGATTCAAACTCTTTAAACTCTGTCTGCCTCCCACAGTCATAATTGCCTTGAGCATCTTCCTCAGAGATGATGCTCTGGTTGCTGAGTGATGGACAGACCCCCTTTGGCGCTGTGTGTTTCAACAGCACCACATACTGCAGGTTTACATTCCTAAAATTTAAAAAGAGATAAAAGCCAAGAGTCAAGTGGAGAAGCTATAACTGAAGTCAATCATTCATTCAGTGTCACTGGCATGTCATGTGCAGTATACTTATACACAGGTATTGCGTGTGTGTGTGTGTGGTTTGTCATCAGCTCAAGGTGATGCACAAAAAGCATAAGATGCACTGCTGTATGCACCCCCACCAAAATGTTTGGAAGTCTTTAAAATAAAACAGACAAGATAGACAATGCACTTTATTTTCTGCCTGAATAACTGAAAATTTATATTCAGTAGTGATGTGGTTATGGCTCTTTGAAAGGTGCCGGCTCCGTTCCATCACGCAACCTGTTCAAAAGAACAGCTCATTGTTCTGGTTTTTGTTTAGGGGTTATTGGGTTTACCTGCAAAATAATCACCACATTGTTCAGTCAGTGTGTGGAAGGAGTACGTGTGGGCGGCAAGCAGTGTGACTTGTGTTGGGCTGATTAACAAAAAAAGAGAACAGCTCTTAGACCTGAGCCGGCCCCATCACTCACTTCCAGGAGCCGACTCACAGAGCAGACTCCTTTATGAATCTCACATCACTGATATGCATGTTTTAAATGTGACACATTATAGAATATTTGTCAGTCGGCAGAAAACTGATCAGCAGAAACTTTGATTTAATAGCGCATTCATGTGCTCCTTGGACAGTCCCAATTTCCGATAAGGGAAGCTGTTATTGTGTGCTCATGTGCTTCTAAGTTGTAAAGTGGAAACAACATGGATGCTGCTAAGAGGAAAGGGTAATACGCGTAATAAATAACATTAATCACTATGTGGGAAGCAACTAATGGTCACAACTTAATATTGTAGAGAAAAGAAATGACACGTAACCTAAACTGATATGCAATACTTGAATTCATAAAAAGTTATAAGCCAAACATTTACTCTCAGCTAATGATGTCAACAGACAACAACTCTGCAACTCCTGTATCAAATTTTTCATGTGAATTTTTGCAGGAAATAATTTTTCCCATTATTCTGACAACACATTAATGCACCGTGATAATTGTGGAGTAATTTAACAGCATTTGCAAATCTGGTAATTTTTTTTTTCTGACCACTGGTTTAACTTCAACATTTTGCAAGATTTGGTATTTTTGTGGTTTGGGACCCCTACAATTCATTCATACCGCCATAGTAAAAATGGACAGCTGCACACATGCATTTGTAGCGATGAAATTACTTGAAAAACTATCAAGTCGACAACTTTGTTGACACAGCCAAACATCAAGCAAGTACAACAGAGCAAGCCAGCTAATATTATTGACTAGTCCAACAGTAAGAAGCCCAGCTCTATGGTGCAGCCTTTTATTTCATGAAGCTCCAATGTTTTTCATAGGGAGCAGGTCTAGACTGTACTCTACAATATTATTTACACAGACCCATTAGTTCCCACCAAGAATAAGCACGAAGGGAAAAGAGGCATCATGATCCGTATTACAAGTCAGCGTACCATCAAAATGAATTTGGAGCTGTTATTTTATGTTAAAGGATTAGCCTAAAAATTTTGTATTCTGCCTCATTTTTTTTAGATTCTTTATTTGAATATCTTTTGACAGAATACAAAATGTTAAATAATGAAAAATCCTTAGTCTTACATTAAAATGACAATGAAAATCAAAAATGTCTGACACCCTTGAGGCAGATATGAGAACCTGCAGGCTGTCTGTGTTTCCTAACAGCAATGCTTGAATGTCACAAAAAGCTTTAAAAAAAAAAGAAAAAGAAAAACTGGTTACACATGATTTTTCAGTCCCTTCTAATGGTTGTAATAAATTCTTGGTTCTCATGACAGTGTACAAATTAGGAAGCAGATGAAACATCCACTGGCGCAGAGCCTGCACAGAACGGTGCCTTAAATTGAATGTTACATTTCACATGCTGTCTCCTGGCAAAAAACAGAAAGCCTTAGATGAGAACCGCACAGCAGGTATGTGTGACAGCAAAAGCCCTTAAGCAAAGCGTTCCGGCCAACAGCACATCACGCTGCATGAAAGGCTCATTGTGACTGACAGCTTGACAGTTACACTCTGCTCCAGTCAAGCTGACAGATCAGGCTCTGGCTCGGCTCACAGTGTTGACAAGTTCTTCCTTTGATTTCCTGTGATGCTCGACTCCCACACTGTTCAAAACTAATTATCAGAGCTTTTATGCAATGAAATGTTAATGGCCGTTAAGACACAGACACCGCGTTCATACTGGCGGCTCCATCTTTCCTCTTTGTCCCAACACAGGAGACTGTATGACTATTTGGTCATGGACCAGCCTTTCCTCTATTTATTTGGTAGTGGTAGTCCAGTGGTTCCCAAACTGGGGGGCGGGCACAGAGCCACTGCAAGGGGGGCGCGAAAGACCAGGGGAGAAAAAAAGAAAGAGTGAAACCAAGCTGAATGAATATGATCTATGTAGGGGGAATAAACAAATGAGTTTGCTGTTTCTATCCAGCTGACCTTTATTTTGCAAAAATTAAACTTTTGAATTCTTTTTTTTAATCAGTTCCATCCCCAATAATTAACAATTGATTGAAAATTTTGTGGTTGAACTTTTGTTGGCTTCCGAAAGGGGGGCATACTGGAAAAAGTTTGGGAATCACTGTGGTAGTCTAAAGAATTATTGGCCAAGTTTCCAAACTACAGAGGAAACTAAGGCTGTGTACAGGCAAGAATCTGGCACTACTGTACGCAAGGTGATGTATTGCTATTTTTTAAACCTAGTTTCAGGAAAAACCTATCATAGTATAAAGAACACACCACCATATGCAAAATCTGAGTCGAAAAAGGTTTACTTTTTAAGCAGTGAAGCAGTGAGGGCATATAACAACACTGCTATCTGGCGGTCTGGGGTTTAAACACAGCACCAAATGAACCACTCTCAAAAAAATGTAAACATGCAGATTTGTGGCAATCAATACAACATAATAATGCAGTACTTGAGAGGATATCTAGAGGAAACCCAGTACACCTTCTGTAGCGTGACATCTAAAAGCAAAAATCTTACCAGATGGAGATCCGTGGTCTAATTTGTGTCAGTTTAAGGGTCTTTGACATGAAAACATTTGAGAACCACTCCAAAATGATGGACAGGAAAGCAGGGTATTAACTTTATTAACAGATCTGTGTCTTTAGAATATATATCTGGAAGTGTTTTCTTATGGAAGATGGCTTTTAATATTCCATCTGTGGTTAAAGTGAGCCGTTTCTCACCACCCTCCTGCCCAAACTTAAGAAAGCTCAGACAGGCTCCTGAAAACCTGCAGGAGTACATGATGAGCGCAACATTTTAATTTGATAATACACACTCTGGAGTTTACTGCCTGGCTCCATTAACTTATTATTCAATATAACCGTTATAAACATTTACTCCTTCTAAAGAAAAATTCTTACGACTCACAAAACAGACATTTACTAATTCGGTGAACATTCAGCATTAATTTGAAATTTATCTTCCAGTCCATAGCTTGTGTTATTGTTTGGCTATTTGATTAGAGTTCAAAGGACACTGTGGCTGTAGCGTTGATTGCAGAGAGGCCAGTATTTTATCTAAGCATCTTTCCTTAATCTGTGAGGACATATCATGGTTTCATTTTATCATTTATTACAGTAAATATATTAGATTTGTCCCCTGTGTTGAATGTCAACAAAGAGCTGACATCATTGCTTTCCTTCCTGACCCTAAGTTCGAGAAACGCTGTCCTACAGCAACACTTAAACACTTAAGCTTTCTCTAATGTAATAAATAGAGCATCCTAAACACATCGTTCCAAACAAAACCCTTTAATTTCTTGGACATTTCCTCGCAGACACAGATTGTTGCATTAGAAGCAGTATATCTGTAAATGACATTAGATCTAAAATTTAATTGCTCAAAGAGACAAACGACAGCATACTTTTGGAACATTGGATTTCAATTTGGAACTCAATTTGGGATTTAAAATTGGATTGACTCTGGGCTCGACATCCTGTGAGGGACAGCACGATGTGAAACGCACTCATGCTTCTGCAGCAGACCAACAGGAACACTGCAGGCATCGGATTTGCTACAAACAGACACAGTAGAACAAAGTTTTCATCTCACTTTATTTAATAACCTAGACCCCCACCACCAAGGGCTATTGCATAAAAAAAAAAAATCTTAAATCGTACAAAAGTCCATCACTCAGCAAAATGAGGTCAAACAGAAAATATTGCAAACTGGATGCGTCCTCATTCAAAGCTGTACCTACTTTTTGGGGCAGACAGTTTGTTGAATATTTCATACATGTTTAACACTGACACAGGCTCTGTTGTTTAAAAGTGAAAAACATCTTTGACATGATTTACAAGTGACAGTTCACAGAATGAAAATTAGTAGAAACAAAATAATGCACCATGAATTTAAAGCATACTGTCAGTGGTAAACAAAAAAAACATCTACACCATTTGCAGTGCATATAAAAATAAATAACACTGGATACAAGTACACTGTAAATATATGTACATAGAATTTCAGGGGTAATTAAACAAGGTCGATGCATAGCAAGGCTCTGTAGTACCGCCACAGTGCTCAGAACTTACAGTAATCCGTCTTCTTCCACTTTCAGGAATTGCACTGAGCAGAGATTCATCGCACTGAAACAAATTATTGCACCGTGAAGTGAAAACGGGACGCATCGTGGGAGCTGTGAAGACGTTAACATCAGCTCGCCAGGAAGAATATCTCTAACAGTTCTACTTAATTTGCTCTGTCATGAGTGTGATGAATTGAAAGTTCGTTACTGTCAGGGCTGCTGTTAAGGCTATGCTGCTGACCATGTTTTTTTCGATCAGATATCGGTAGGGCTGCCCCCTAACAGTCGACTAAACCGTCAGTCAGTGCCAAGAGTCTTAGTTGACCGTCACGTTTTCATTTGTTCGTTAGTTGCAGAAAAAAAAATCCCTTTAAACTCCATTTGGAAGCTGCGCCTTCCAGTATCTGGGAGATTGTTGCAACATGGACCTTTTCTTCTGTAACACTAAAGTGACACGCACACTGCTGCTAACTAGAACTGCACGATATAGTTAAAACAAAAAAACAAACAAACAAAAACAAAAAAACAGTCATATTGTGATTATTTTGACTGAAATTGTGATCCAAGAAGAGGGAATGATCAGTTCTGCATTACAATTTTCATTTTTACTGAACACTAACACTGTTTGCTCACATATTATTTGTATTTGCACTTGGTCAATTGTGATGTCAATAATATTGTGATTAATTGTGCAGCCCTGCCGCTATATTTGTTGTACCTGCCATTAGCCAGTTAGTTCAGTTAGCAGGCCTACTAGACCGGGACAGGGTCCTGCATGGGTCCAGCTTTACAAACCCACCCACGCCTGCAAAGCTGAGATTCAAGAACCGACTCGCTACCCACAATTATCTCAAAGTCAAATCTGCACCTGCCTGGAACCATGAATATCAGCCCTGCAACCCAGCCCACACCAATTAAACACACACACAGTCACTAAGTTCTGTTCTCAGCTGGCAAAGTGGTGTTCCTGCAGGTGTCAGTGTGTTTCCATAGTGACGATGAGCCTAGTTTGCAGCTATCAAAGTTAATACTTTTTGAATTTTTTTTTGCAAGCAGCTAAATCACTGACAATGTTATTCTCACAGTCTTTTAGCACACCAGAATTCTCCCAAACTTCTGACTTGGCCTTTGATAATGTACTGACTGCAATTTGGTATTCTCCACTGGCTAATTTTGCCTTCATGTCATCCATTTTGGCCAGCAGCTAGCCTTCCTTGCTGCCAACGCAAACAGTGACAATTATTTTTTAGCCATGCCCACACCCATGACTTTACATAAATATATTTTCTTACCCATTACACAACCTTTTTGGGGGTCGGAGCCAGAAAACAGTAATGCCACCAAGGGGATGTACAGGATTTTGGGAACAATGAAAACACAGTGGGTTCAGGTGGAGGCAGGGGGAGTGAAGCGGTTGAGGAGAAAAAAAAACTATATATTTTTAAATAATTTAATCAACATCATAAACATGCAACGTCTAGTTCACTTACGGCTTGAACTGATGACCAGTGGTCAACTAGGAAAATCTTGAAGGAGGCAGCCCTAGCTATTGGCCAAATATTTCTTCAAGTGCTCACAATCAGAGCAGGGAACTGTTTAAATCATCAGACCTCTTGGAAAGCAGCCAATCAGGCGCCGAGTTGTGTGGTGTAGTGATAGAAGAACAAGGCCTGAG
>JAJHUR010091583.1:0-16341 GCA_027495735.1 Lutjanus campechanus
TACTACTTTCTGATGTCTTGAAGGACGTGTTCCACATGTGCACAGTAGATCAGTGTCTGTGGTGGCTGCGTGGGCATGTCCGTGGACTTGTCTCAACAGATGTCTGTACGGAGCTTACATGTACACCCTCTGATGACGAAATTTACAACCCATACTTGCAGACACGAGAAGTGTAATACTGACTTAATATAGTAAACAAGCCAAGTTAGCCCTCTTTCCTAGCATGTGCTAACTACGCTAATGATGACTTGAAAATATGAAAGGACATATTTTGTTCAATTAAAACCAGACTATGTCTGGTGGACCGAAATGTCTCCAGAAGTACACTGCAAATGAGAGACACCACAGTTATAATTGCGGGCCCTGCAGTTATTCCACAGATTGGGTGGGCCTGGTCATGAAAATAAACATTTTGATTAACAGCAGATAAGTTGCAGGCGGGAAATAGGATAAAGCATCTCCTCATTGAAAAAGTTGCTGTTTGCGCATTTACACACAAGGGACAGCAACATAATTTCACTGATTATTTAAATGTTTCCTCTGGACAGTGTGGTGGCAAATTTCTTCTGTTCTGTTAAGTTTCTAACCACTGTTTGTAGTGTTGCTTCTTAAATGTCCCACAATATACACTGCAGTGACATTACTGTGTGCATGGAAATATTTAAAATGATCGAAAGCTGCATCTCTAATCATTAAAATCAATTGTTAAAGAAAACACTCGTCAATACAACACACAATAAAGAAATCACCTGGAAAGCTTGCACTGCTAGACATCATTTAAAAGGTAATATAGCCTACAGGCACTGGTAGAAAAGATGTGTTTATATAACGTGGATGAACTGACCCTGTAAAGAATCATAGTCAACATATTACCGGGAAGGCCTTCTTCCGTTTACCAAATGTGATTGGCACTACCTGGTCTTTGTGAGACCACCAGCTCCTTCTTATTGACAATAATCATACCTGCACATTTCTGGCTTGATTTATTAGAAGCTTGATAATACACGCCCTAATTAAATCATTTTCCTAATTCCACCAGTGGAAAAACAACTCCTGAATCTGTATGCCATTGGCCAAAAAGACAATTAAGGCAGAGAGGAGGGTTATTTCATTACAGACTCCTCTCCCTGGTGGAACAGGAGTGTGGTAGATTCGATTCTCTGGCTGTGATTACCTAGCCCTCGGCTATGAGATAGATGACTATGAATCAATTGTTTTCAAGGGGACTCTCACTGGGGCGCTGTAGTAGTTAAAGACGAGAGGGAGTCTGCTGCTGAAAAAGCAGCCGGCCTTGGTTAAACAGACCATCAGGTAGTCTCATTGACTACATGCAGCACCTTAAATATTCATGCGTACTTAAGGGTGAAATGAAACCAGCCGCGGTGTTCAAAACAAACGCCCCTTTGCCTCAGTATCTGCCACGGTTAAATGAGCAGTCGCCATGACTGGATGGGAAATGTTTAGTCTTGCTCTGTGTCATCCAATCAGGATTTAATATGTGCCCAAGACAATACTAATCACGCCAGGCTGCTCCTCATTATGGGTTTACGTAATGCCTGTGAGAGAACTCCAGGCCGTGTCTCTGCCATGTTAAAGACCAGAGAACAACATATAACATCACGTCTACAAGAGCAAATGTGCAAAGGTCTGCTGCAAGGGACAATGGCTGTCTGCTGCTGCGGGAATTACAGTTTTGTGGCACATCATCAGGGTTGGGAACTAGCAACAAGTGCACGGTTGTGTACTGTATTCTGTTACAGTTAGATTGGTGATATTCTGAACACAATTACTGTCTTTAAAATATATTACTTGAAGGTTTTACCTTGTTTTTGTTTTATTTTCTTTAAAATTCATAAGAGACATGCATTTCCCAAACACATATTTATTTATTTTTTAAATGTGCAACAATTTGTGCATAGTGCACATGCAGTGCACCTGCCAGGGGCCACACAAGAGGAGGCACACAGCCAGGACACTGTCAGGAATGTGTTTTTGAGCTTTAAATTTCAATAAACTAAATCAAAAGCAGAATCAGCAATACTCCCAGTATTATTTTCTTTTACCTCCACCTTTGCCTACTTGTGGTGTCTGGCATGTGTCCAAAGAAAAAACACAGAGTGAAGCTTACCGCCATTATACCACACTTGATATGATATTTTTAAAGAAGTATTTCAAAGTTTTCAGTGACAGTTGTCAGGGCATAAATTCAATGATCTGTTAATCTTTAGAAATCAAGACTTGATAGTCTAACAATGGCATATAATGTTTAAATTAAAAAAAATCAAATCTAATCATGACCCGCTGAACAAAAATCAAATCAAATTGCGGATTTTGAGAAATGTGATGCCCCTAGGCAAGAAGGTTGCAACATTACTGTGCACTGCAAGTTCTTGTCACTACTATACAGCTGTTTTTTGTATGAAAAGACATGTTAAAAGCCATGTTATGTTTCTACAGGAGCCCAGAATGGACAAACTAAACACTGGCTCTAGGTATCCCCTTTTGCATGTTGCATGATTTTGCAGCCACCATGTCCATGCTTTGCAGTAGAGCTGGTTGCAGTCTGCTCTTTCACTGCCAGATGCCACAAAATCCCACACACTGATCTTTTAAGGACATGTTTGCCTTGAGGAAAACTGTGATTTTGGGCTATAAAATTCATCTGACTTGCTCATTAGTTTGGCTAACTAGCCTTAGCTTAGCTGAACTGTCAACAAGTATTGCTAATTAGTCACAAATACAATCTGTTTATTCAACACATTTTTAAATATATTCTTTGTACATGCATAAGCCGTTCTACTGTTTGTGGCCATACAATGGCCAAGCAGACATCAGTCAGTGTTTCTCAAACTTTTTACACCACATACCACTTCAGAAACTTCAGCTATGCAAGAATAACCATAATGACTGACGGTGAAATACAGTGGCATAGGTTGACCCTCTTCAACTACAGACAGTTCAAACAGTAGGCAGGTTTATTTCTAATAAGGTCATCAGATTATGTAATGTTTACTGTTGTCGGCCACAGCCACACTGCCTTCACAGTTTGTTTGATTAGCTTGTAACGAATCAAAGTCATATGCGTACGCTACATGTATGAGCATCACTACGTAACAGGCTGATACTGAAACTGAAAAATATTACAGGAAAGACAAAACTTATTTTAAATCACATTTCAGTGATCTCAGAGTTCAAGTACTTTCCAATTTTTAGTATTTTGATTATATGTTTTTAAATTAATTTATTTCATTTGTAGAAGGTTCCTCAGTGTACCACTAGAGGGAGCTCAAGTACAACCAGTTGTGCTAGGACCATGAATACCTTCCAAACACTGCACAGTGTCATGTAATGAAAGTCATGCTTTTAATACTTATAATACTTATAAGTGTTTTACAAGCAGCACACAGGCACATTGACTGTATGGATCTGATGCTACCACTTGACTCATCTATACTCTTGACATATTCTTACTCCCTCCTGCCCAGTATGGTCTTAGCCTTGATTTTTATTTTAATTTTGTCTACAATCTTGGAATGGATCTGTTTGACTGGAGGAGACCTGGATGCCGTCCACCCTGCCGCCACCACCAACCCTCCACCACCTCACTGAGTGAAGTTCTTTTCTCTGACACATTCAATACCACCCAACACTATTGACCTGACATATTGATGCAAAGAGGCCTGGCTGCTAAGAGGCATCTGGCCGCAGCATATTGAGCATGCAGTCGGCTATAGCACCGCAGTCCGAGAGAGAAACCGTACGACGTAGAAGACATTCATTTCAGGATCAAACTATACAAAATGTAACACGTGCACTGGGTCAGTCAGTCAGTATGTGAGTGTTAACAACAGGTGGCGCTAGTTCACCAGCCATCATGTTCACATCAGGGCTCAAAACTGACACACTCACTAGCATCAGTGTGTTATGATGACACAGAGTGAATGAAAACATGGGCTGCTACACTGGCTGCAGTGAGAAACGACATATTTTCCCCCATGCTGACGTACAGAGGCTGACACTGAAATGAGCCATACCACCCCCAACACTCACACACACACATTCACACACATACATGCACACACACACTACCACCAATCCCATCATGCTCTCTCCCTCCCCCATCCCCTTGAGGAATAAGAGGGGATTATGTCAAAGCAATTCAATTGTATGAGAGGAGGTAATGAACTCTTCCTTTTATCTATTCATTTGCGTATTAAAGTATTTATTTGTGCCTGTTATCCGTAGATATTAATCAGAAATGTGAGGATGTAAGGATAAGACACTTCTGATGACAGACAAATTGGCAGAAATTTCAGATCAAGAGGCGTATTTTCCCGCAAAGACAGATTTCTTGCATCTTTTGTCATGTTTCTTTTTTATTAAAGATGCTGTCTTGGATGTGCAGACACACTCACAGTAAGTATTTCAATTGTTCACACACACAGCACACATGTTTTCCACACTGACGGTAAGACAGCCACTCCTTGTTTAGTGTTGGCCCTTTTCTATTTAGGTCAGTGGTCTGCAGTCCATTTCATGTTCTGTTGCCTCTACAGTGCCTAAATTGCCCAGCAGGCAGGTGCCATTAGAGCAGTTTGTTTGCAAGGTAAGCAGCTATGAGAAGTGACAGCAGTAGAATTACTAATGCACTTTGGCTGTCATTTCTCTCTGAAAGCCCCTGCAGGGAGGGCCTGATTAAATTGATATTCAACCTCCTGCATGTTGTGGGCCCAGGCTTCATTAGCATAGGGTTTAGATGACACAGAGAGAGGGATGGCATTAGTGTTGTAGGAAGCAGTTAGACACTGTGCTGTAACTAATTTTCCAATTATAATGGGTGCCTACAATGTAGCGTATTAATGATTCAAATCACATTATTAACAGAGCATGTATGTTTAAAAATCAGGAGAGATCGTGTGAGGGAAGAGGAGGCATATTCACACAGCGGCGGTTCACAGGAAGTGTCATCGCACATTAAAAGGGATCAAAATAAAAGTAAGCCTCATGTAAGCCATGCGCCACGTGCTTTTAAAAAAGACAGAAATAGCATCCTGTCAATGCTGGCTACATCTTTATACTGCAAAGGTGAGGCGTCATGCAGAGGTTAGAGTTAAGGCTCGGTCACAACAGAAAAGTACTACAGCAAAATTGCATGTTATTGTGCAATATGGTGCCAGAGGCTTGGTGAAGAAGGGCTAGTTTGTGAACTACTGTAGCTGGCAAGTTAAAGGCTAACATCCTTAGAAGCTGGGAACATACTAGCACGGTCACATGGCTCTCAGAGCATCTTTGTATTTTCTCTGCACTGTGCATCATTTCATCAGTAATGAGCGATTGAAAACTCACTGAACTAGCTTGGCTCCTTGTTAACTGTTAGCTAGCAAGCTCATAAGCTCAGCTGCTAAAGGGAAAATAAGTTTGCACAGTTCTTTCAAAAGACTCATTTGTACAGACAGCTTGACTGCTGTCTCATAAAACCATGCTTCTTTTGTGAAGCATCTTGCACCAAACATACAGCAATCGAGTGAACTCTAGCAGATGGAGCGCAAAACATTGTCCAGATAGGGCCTATTACAAGCAATGTCCCAGCAAATGAGTGGTATTTATTCATAACTAACATAATTTTCTAAGTTTATGACAGTATCCTTAAAAATAGGGTGATGTGAATCATTTAAGATGTGCTGTTTCTCAGCCTTGCAAATTAGTATCTCATCTTCCATGCAGACTGTTCGCTGGAGGGGAAACGGAAATGTCAGGCTTCAATTTTGAACAGTCATAACAGGCTGAAGGTGGAATAAGCGAAACTTTGCAAAGCTAAAACCAGGATGCACGTTTTTCAAGTAAGTGACATGTCGTTTAGCCTGTTCAGTGATGCGAACAATCTAATGTTCGCTCGTTCATATCGGTTCCAGTTAGGAAGAGAAGGGTGCAACATGGCTATTATGCCAAAGAAAAGATCTGCAGCACTGTCAAGAGGGTTTGCTGTTGTTGAATTACTTAAATTCATGTGTCAGATACACTTAAGTTGAACTCAACCTGAACAATTTACTTTGCCAATGATCGCAGTTTTTTGAATTGTCTATTTTTGCTTTTTTATATATATAAATAAAATCTCAGAGGGAAAATATTTAAATTGGGGTTTGTGGCCAGACATTTTCACAATTTAGTTAAAACCAAACTATGCAGAAAAACAATGCATAGTCTCATACAAAAACAAACCCTCTCAATGACCCAACAGAAGTGTGTGGTGGCGCCCACACACTTTTATTTTCTTTTTTTTAAATTTCCTTTTTATTTTCTCATTATTGTTGCTGCCTTCAGGACACATAACCAACCCAAAATCTCAAGATTTGATGTCATTTGATGGAATGAGACAGCAACTGACAAATCCTATACAACAAACAAATCCGATACTGTACAAAATAAATTTTATTTTTCATTAAAGAGACTCTAGTAGCATTTTTCACCAAACTATTTACTAAAAATAAGCAAAAACTTAAATAATAAACTTTTTACACATTTTAAGGAAGGATAAATCATACATTATGGATTTTCTTTATTTAAATTTTTATGAGAAAATTGAAAGACATGAATCCTAACGCTCTGCCTGGTCAATGTACACGTAAGTCTTTTAACTTGAAGTCTGCCATGTACAGTAACGCTGTACAGTAATGCAGTGGGAAACCCATTGCTCGCTGACCTCTCTTTAACCTGAGTGGCTGTTTCAGCGGCCACACACTGGGACAAGCTGTCCATCAAGCGTGCACTCGGTGAGGACAAATGCAGCCTGACCTGAGCTGCTTTCGTGGGCGGACAAAGTGCAGGTAAGACTGATGTTGTTTACAGAAGATTTAGTGTACTGCTTATCCAGTTTCCTGGCAGCACGGATGCACAGATTATAGGATTTATCAAGAAATAGACACCAAAAAGCACGCACTTATGGTGTTAATTTGCATTATGATATGATATTTCATGCAAATGGGCTTAAATTATGTTTGCTTTGTTGGTGTATGTTATGTGGCATGTAAATAATCTTCTTGACAGCATCTTCCTTTACACACCCAGTAAAATCCTCAGTGCTCCCTCCAGCATTAGCTGCGTGTTAACATCACAAAACTGTGGTGAAAGCTGTGGTTAGCACTGAGCAAATATTTAAAGTCACTGCTAAAGACATCATCACCACTGCAAATAAATGAATTGAATTCTGCTTATAGCCTCCCCCCTCCTCTTACCTAAATGGATATTTGATCCCAGGGGAACACCTAGTGCTTTGCAATCTGCGCCGGCTTCCTGGTGGCGCTTCCCCATCTCTCTGAGAAGCAAGCACTGACTTTGAAGTCTGTGAAGCTGATGATAAATATGCTAATGTGTCTGGAGGTGACTCGACGTAGCAGATAGCGCTGTGAGGGGAAAGTGCCACCCATCGTTTAATATATGGAGAGAAGGAAGGAGAGGGAGGCGTGGAGGATGGAGGAGGAAGCATCACGCTGCTGATAAGGCGTAACAAGGATAAACAATGGGGGTAAAAGAGCACTTAAATTGTTGTTTTGTCTGATTCAGGGCAGCGATCAGTGGATATATGGCTTTTGTGTGAAGTCTTAAGCACAAATAGTCATAGTCAATAGTGTGTTTTAAATGGCCAGGACAGGTTTTTCAAACATAACCTTTCTTAGCTAGTGTGCATCAGTTTGGTGCATGAATTCATCAAATTGGTGCCTTAAATTGTCACACTGTCACACTGAAATGTACTGAGGCTATTTTAAAACAGTGGTTTCCAACCAGCTTGGCTTCATCTCTACAAATACAGATGTCTGCATATGAATATGCAGAATCTGTAGGCAACAGACAAGATTGCGGTTACTGGGAGCAATCTGGTTTCCATTTGTGATCCAAGTGCTATTGACCAGTCATGCTTGAGCAGGCTTGCATGCAGGTAAACAGTCCGTGTGGAGAGCAAAAGAGGCACAATGAACTGGCCAAAATGCAATCATGGAAGCCAGCAGATATTTAAAAAAATTAAAATTTATCTATAGATGAGAAAAAAAATGTGGTCATAGACGTCATCTCTCAACTCCAACAGTTTGAAGTTTCTAATCAAACTGTAAACAATGACCAGCGTACAGAAGAGAAAGTCTTGACCCGAATTTCTAGTATCTGGATATCAGTCAGATGATCTGACAATTTTTGTAATCATGTCATGACCCCTCAGATTTATCTTGGGACGACTGGTTGGATCCCAACACCCTGGGGCTGGGTATCGGTATTCAACAACTTTAAGGTATTGACCAAAATAAACTTATTGAAACATCTCCAGTGAAACAATACCTGCATTTGACCATTTTTGTATCTGACGTGACAGTTTGTGGACAAGGTAATATCAAAGTTTTATTCACTTTACTGACTTCTTTCCTCGCTCTCTGATGTATCTAATGTATCCAGTGTTTTTCACACAAGTTACAGATTTCTCTCTGTTTGAACATTATTTGTAGCATTTGGGATGATGTAAGTACAGGACACAACAAAATACATAACATATGTCTCGCATTTTTAGACATTTTAATGTGGGAATTCAGATATATATTAAAGTTTTAATGTGATGTGTGATTGGCTCACTATCACAGCAGCTACAACCCACACAGTCTGTGGTGTGGTGAAGTTTATCGCAGTGTATTTGGCGGTGTTGGAAGTTCTGCGTGATGAGATGCCCCCCAAACATTTGAAAGTATGGCTATACGAGACGCCTTTACTGTCTGATAAAAATAAAGCATAAAATGGGTTATTTTAGAAATGCTCTCATTCACATGATGGGTATCAAATGAAGTGGGGAAAAAAAGATATCAAATCACGTATTCTATTGGTATCGATATGAATGTACTGTTAATTGTTCAATGATACCCAGCTCTACAACACCCAGTTTAAAACAATCTTAAAATCTATTGAGGGCAAAAAGAAAAAAAAAAGATCATCACTAAAGTCATATAAGCGTGACATCGGCTCTCAGACTGCCATGAATTATTTAAGAGTGCGAGTGAACTAGATTGAAAGAGATGCATATTTTGAAATAGAAAACTTTCACATCAACCTGAGGCTTAAAAAAGTACATGTGCCAGTTAATGGAATTCTGCAATTCATACATTTTCTGCCTCTGGGCTTTTTCTTTTGCTATTCTGTGTGCTCCTACCACTGTTTACGTCTCTGAGTGAGACCTTCTACTTGGCCTCCTCCTTAAGTCCTCGTGTCTGTAGTGCGGAGCGCGCCGAGCCGAGCTGCCGTCTCTCAGCCTGAACACAGATTTGATACCCTCAAGGTGACAGCAGCAGATCTGTTGCAGGTGTCGGAGGCAACATCAGGGTTGTCAGAAAGCATCTCGCCGCACGGCTCAGATCTCTGAGCAGCTCAGACATATTTAGGATACAGAAAAACAGGTAAATACTCAAAATTCTTGGCACATGTCTGAATCAAATGTTTGGTGAGGATAAAAAGTAGCAGTTTTTGGTGTAAAATCTACTCCCTGTCATCCGCTCTGCAGAGAGATCTCATCCCCTATCAGCTTGTGTATCTCAAGGCGTTCTTTGATATTAATGCCACAAGAGTAGCTCTCCACTTCAAGTGTGTGTGGACAAGCTGTAGGTGTCACTGTCGACGTGGCTTTGAGGTCCACCAGCCATGGCTGCTGGAGTCCAGAGCGCCACCCAGCCCCCTTTGTAGGAGACGTCGTAAGTCAGATGTTCAGAATGCATGGGGCATTGTCTGCCTGGATGTTCGATGGGCTGGCAGCAAAAGGTGACATCTGGTGACTAATGTGCTCAGATGTGAATGCTGCTCCCTCAGTTCTCTGGGCAGCAGCTGCTCCGCAAAGGCATAAATGAGACAGGGGGAGCGAGGAGAGGAGAGGAGAGGAGAGACAGCCAGGGAGAGATAGGGGAAGAGGGGGTGGTCGCGGGGCCGAGGTGGGGGGTAGGGCTCCGGGTTTGAGGAGCGTGTTTGTATGTGAGGTGGTGTGTGCATGTTCACCACGCCAGCCGTCTGACTCTGAAGGGGTGTGTTCTGGGGGGTTGGGTATGTCATGGGAAAATCAATGACTTTCTGTCTGATTTTCGAGGAGGTGAAACACGCCGGCCTCCCCCTTCGCTCCCCGCTGCCTCTCGACGTCCGCCGCTCCACAAAGAGACCACACAGATCAACCAGGGCCTGTTTTGATCTGCTTTGTGTTTCCTGCGGCCAAAGTGCCTTATAGTCAGTGTATCAGTGGGCAGTTGAGTCACAGCGTCTGCTCGAACACTGACTGCGTACATGCTTGAGTCATGAGCTTCGTCATAAAGAGGTAAAGGATGTGAAGGAGCTGTTGCAAAGGTGATGAGTTTAAATGCTCACTTCACTGCGATTACAAAAATGTGGTGTCTAGCCATGAGCCATCTGTGTCCAGATTTTGAGATATTTGTCAGGTTGCTTTTATCAGCCCAAATTAATGGAGTGATTAAATTTGTGGGCTTGAAAGAATAGTTTAAATGTCATACATTGTATTGTTCTTGATAATATCAGCATAATTTTTATATGATGATTTAAAATAATCATAACATGATCATAGAAATATTCTGACTTGTTGATACATTGATATCATTCTGTCTGACAAAGCAAAAAGCATGGCTGAAAGCGAAAGTAACTTGCTTGCTCCATGGTGGAGGAGTTCGTTACAAAAAGGGGAGTGACCTCAGTGTGTGGCAGAGGTTTGGTTACAAAAGATCAGACGTTCAATAAACCACGATAATATGAAAGAAGTGCAAGAAGACTAATAAAAAAAGGTGGCAATACAAACAACTAATTTCATCCCCTCGAGCTGAAGCATCCAGTTGAGACAAAAATTTATCATCATTTGTCAGGGTTATATGTGCCACGCTAGCGGCTTCTCCTGCTTCCAGTATTTATGCAAAGCAAAGCTAACTGCCAAAGGTGTGACTCAAGTCACAAGACTTTGACTTGAGTCAAAAAATTTGATTGCTTAAGACTTGGCTTGACAAAACTTGTAACTCAACTTGAACTTTTATGACTCATGACTTCACTTGGCCCCAGAATTAAAAAGTATGTTGTTTTTTTCCACATGAATCAATTTATTTCCTTTCATTTTCTAGATCAACTAATTCTAATTCTTTGAACCAGTCCAACATGATCCAATCAAGAGAACTCTGCAGAACTAACATTACGTTACTGAGTTGACGCAACAATTTCCAGCTTCGTCTGACATTTAAGGTTGCACAAAGAATGGTAAGTCAAGCCTAATATTAACATAGTTAGTGAGCAAATGTTTTGCTAATAATGGCTTAAGAGCTAAGTAACTGAAAAATCATTAGGCAGGTAACTCGCTGTTACATTATGGCTTCTTTGAGACAAACAACTCAAAGTTTAGGACTTGAGACCTGCAAAACAATAACTTGGTCCAGCCCATGCTAATCGACTCCAGCTCAGTATTTATTCATAGAGGGTGGTAGACTGTTGATTTTCCCATCTAACTCTTAGCAAGAAAGGATTAAAAAAAATTAAAGGATCTGACAGCACTCAACTGCAGCTTGTTTTTCCAGAAACAACATCATGATTACTCAGAAACAGTCAACAGCTTTCATAACAATTTATTTTTCTGGTCCCATTGTTCCCTAATAATTTTCTAACAAAGGAACAGATGTAATTTCTTAGGATTTGCTATGTAATGTTGTGCCAAGATATTCTCTCAAACAGTACACAGCAGGTCAGCTGACAATGTAAAAAAAAAAAAAAAAAGTAAAAATCATATTTCTGTGTTCACTCACTGGAAACATCACAGGAAATTATTAAGAACTAACGGGACCTATAAATTCAGGCACTAACACAGTTTTCACTGTAACTACATTCGACTGAGGATGTTTTTTGCTGAGTGGCCCCTTTAAAGGCGCGCTGAAAAAGTCAAAGAAATTCTTCAAAGGGATATCACATCACAGATAAAAAACAACATCCCAGTAACGAGACATCACTACATCCATCACGCTGTGCAGATTTTCCCATGAGCCAATTGGATTTGGGGTAAAAATCTACCACTGTAATGGCTTCATCCCTCTCCTGTCATCCAAGCATCCATGATGGTTGAGCTGCCTGTCACCACTCAAAACATGTGAAGTGTTCAGATGACAGACAGCTGTGTGAGACCCCCTTTTCCTTTCTGTGTCGATGTGTGTGTGTGTGTGTGTGTGTTAGTGTATGTGTGCCCCGACCCCGGCCACGTTACCGCAGAGGTCATTTTAGTGTCGAGGTCCCTGTGACCTCTGGGCTCCTTTGTTGTTTTAAGCGAGGAAAGGGCTCCGCTGGCTCGTCTCCGGCGTTGAACTGGGTTAAAACAAGATATGACAGCGAGGGAAAACAACATTTAAAAAAAAAAACATGACAAAAGTTACAGCTGAGGTTTGATTTTGACACAATCAGTTAATCACTTCTAAAGAGCCGTTATGGCGGCACACGTTCATTTCGTTTCTGTCCCATAATCTTGCCAAAATGATTTGTAGCCCTCCTTTCTCGCGAGGGGATCACACGAAACTGGTTGTGGATCAACACCCTCAAACATGTGGTCATTTGTGGCATTCATATGGACATGCTGCTTCTTAGAAGACACTTGAGCCCCACTTAAAAGGCGTCATGGGCTGCTTTCGATTAGGGAGGCGGTGGGGCTGCTTTAGATTTGATGAACAAGAAGTGCATATGCATTCCACAAAGAATGTTAATGAAACACATTCCTCCCAGTTTCTCATGGAAACCAGGCTGGATTTAAGGGATAAGGAGGTGGAGAGAAATGGGGTCCCCCTTATACCCCCTCCTCAGGAGAAAAAAAAAGCTTACAAGATGCAGCAGGGAGTGACTCTTCTGAGGTGAAAGAAGAGGAAAATTGCGTGGGATGAGAGTGTATTAAGAGATTGTCAGTGTGTGACACAGTGGGGTCACACAGGTCCACTTGTGCAGTGCATTTGTTGTGACAAGTAAAGAAAATATACAGAATGGGATAAGAAACCCACGCAAATTTGTTCAATCTTTTCACTCAGATAATACAGCAACCTCCTCAAGAGTAGAATGAAAGCAGAGACAGAGGTTGCCTCACACATGTTTTTTAATGTTGTTTTCATCTCTAAGAGACACATCTGACCTTAAATCCTTGATCAACAAGAATGGTACTTAGTTATTTTTTTCTTTTTTACAGAATGTGTTTCCAGCCTGTGTTAGGTGTATTTTCTATTTGTGCGTCAAAGAAAGTCAGATAAAAACAAAACCAGTGATGAAATTGTAAGAAAATCTATATAATTATGACATTTTCTAAGAATTTCCACATGTTAAAGATAAAAGTTATTCACAAAGCATCTTGGCCCTTTGATGTGGCAGTTCACCCCAAAATAAAAAATACATATTTCTCCCCTGGGCTGTAGCGCTACTTCTCCATCCAGATTGTTTTGGTGTGAGCTGCAGAGTTTGAGAGATATCTGCCGTAGAGTCTGCAGTCTTTCCAGTATAATGGGACTAGATGGCACTCGGCTTGTGGTGTATTAGTCCTCCAAAAATCACGACCCGGTTACTCAAGATAATCCACAGACCATGTTGTAAGTGGTTTTATGTACAGTAGGAACTACTTTCTTTCTAGTAGTAAAGACAGTAGTTCTTGCAGATTCTACCGCAGAAAGACAGTAGTACCTGCATGAAACTGCTCACAACAAAGTCTGTGGACCAGTTTTTAATAGTAAATAAAGAAATAAGAAATGTTCATTGTGTTTATGATCGTGAACATGCACACAACAGCAGCAGAGATGCAGCACTAGCAGGAACATCGATGTGTCCACGATGTCATCTAACACGTGAAGGATCCGTTTTTTTGGTATCGATCCTATTGGCCCTAGTATTGATACTCTAACAAGATTTTGTATCCATAGTATCGATATCTTGGGGATTGATCAGCCCACCCCTTGTCTATTTACCATTCATCCAAGGAGGACTGGTTGAGCAGTGATCTGTTAAGCACTTTGCCCAAGAGCACTTCAACACTTATTCATCACCCAGAAACTGAGAAAATCCATCACCTTCAGCTCATCCTAGTGTACAGTGACCAATGAAATAACCATAAAAAGGTCAGTAAAAACATTTTTTACATTACTGTTTATTTTTGATTATGAACAAAATAAAAAGTGTGTCGTTATATAACATAATATTCATACAACTTTAATATTTTGCCCGTTAAAACCCCAACAATACACTCATTTGTGGCCCAGCCATTCTTGTTGTCAGCTGCTGGAACACTTTATTCTACTTACTTCTGCTCTTCAGTGCTTCTGTCATTGAGGTGTTTTTCTGTTATTGATGTTTTGCTGACCTTCTGTTCCTGCCACTTTGGGTCAGTTTTCACTTTTAATGGGCTTCCACATGACGTGTGGAGTCTTGAGTGACATGTTCAGACTTGTGCCTCTCCTTCGACTGCCTATTCCAAACTGTCAGCTGGTCAATGAATGAAAGCACAGCCGTCACCAAGAGTATTTACCCCAACTATAACCCAGAGAGTGTTAGGAGGGTCTGTGCAAGCTTATTAATTGGTACAGTTTAATTGATCATTAGATACGTTTGACCGACACAGTAGACAGTTTAAGAATAGACAAAAATTAATGGTAATGTCCAGGTCATGTGAGATGAGACTGTCCTCCCAAGAAGCATGATAGCATCAGTCGTTTCAGCTAAACAACATATAATTACACTCAAGAGACAAGACCCTGTAGTTGTTGTAATAATTATGATGGGCACAAAGAAGGAAGTCAGATGACGGTTTTATGAGTGACACAGTCCAAGTAGGGAGGAGGTCGAGGGAGATAGACTAGACACCGAAAAATTGGAAATTGTTTCCTGTTTCCAACCAACAAGCATGACTTGTCCCGCAGGGCCAGCAATAGCCTACACTTGCTTTTAACTATGTGTCCGCGAGCACATGATTACTGTATCCTGCAACCATTTGCAGCATTGATTGTGCACGTCCTCAGAACTCCATGCTATGTGCCTGCAAGATTCAATATGCACATGAATGGCAGGGGCAGTGTAGGTGGAGTAAGGGGATAGTAGCCCTATAGCAGATGCCTGTTACTAGATAATGGAGGGTGACAGCAAGCAGTTCTACTGAACTGACTGGCTCGCTGTGTGTGTGGTGTGCAAGAGTGTTTCCCTAAAAACGTCATAGCGTTGGTACAAGCCACCCGAAAGTCTACAACACCTATACTAGCTTGAAAATCAGATCGTGTACATTAAAGTTAGTGAGAAACAACAATGATCCATAGTGAAAATTGTTCCCCAAGAAGTAGGCTTCAATCATCTGTGCCAAAAGTAGAATGTATTGTTTTTCCTTGTACATGGCGAGCACCGTGTTGATTATTCAGACAACAGCATTATCATCTCCTCCATGTTTGCTTCTTTCTGATCTGCGCTGCCTTCCCTCTTATATTTGATTGGCAAACACGTGGCAGCAACCGTCAGAAGTTCAGCACAGTGAACTCTGAGCTGCAGAGGAAAATATGTGTGCATTTACGTGGGCAGCAACTGCCTCTAACCCCTACCGCCACGATCGAAACTGCTTCCTCTCTGCCACCTTTCCTTCAATGAAATGACTAGTTGCCATGCGGCGGTGTGAAAAGGCCATCATTTAGGGGCCGTACGTGGGGCTTAAAGTGATGTTGCTGACGCTTTTTCTGCTGTGATCTCAGAATGAACAGAGTAGTCTCCTCGAGTGTCACTATGTTCATTATTTACTTCATGCAAATCTGCAGGTTCTGTACGGTCTGAGTTCTCTGGCGTGCCCTCTAATGGTATCCTCCACTTACAGGAGTAGGCAACACAGCCACATCTCCAGCCTAACCTTAATGAAGCTGTCATTTTAACCCAAATCACAATATTTCCATAACCCAAACCATGATTCTTCACTAAACCTAACCAAGTTTGTGCATAAACCTGACCAAACCCTAACCATATAGTTAGGCTAATCTTATTTATTTTGATTTGTAACAGTTTTGGAAGGTAAAAGATGCCATCTTAGATCAGAAAATGTTTGTATTATTCCCTCTGGAAGGTATAGACAAACAGCATAGGCTAATTTGGAGGACTTGGAGCCACTCGCACGTTCATAAAATAACTGAATCATTCAAATCAACCCACTGAGAGCAGTTTTGAATTCATCTGCTGTAGTTGCTGCATGTATAAGTGCAGGCTCACTATCCCACTGCAGCGTATTTTGCCGTTGGAGACATATTATGATGAGAGTAACAAGTCATTGACTATCTGGACATCACAGATACTGTATGAGAGACT
>JAJHUR010091584.1:7956-25616 GCA_027495735.1 Lutjanus campechanus
CCAAAACCAAAAATATATTTTTTTCATCTGGCCTGTAGTGCTTTTTATCCTTCTGGATTGTTTTGGTGTGAGATGTTGAGTTTTGGAGAGGAAAGTAGTTCCTACATGAAACTGGTCACAACAAGGTCTATGGATTATCTTAACTATCCAGGTCATGATTTCTGGAAAGAGACATTTCTGTTGAGGTTTTTAAATGTAGGGCTGTAATTAACAATTACTTTAACTGATACTGATCGATTAGTTGTTCATTCTGTAAAATCCAGTCACAAAAATAGTGAAAATATTCCTTAAAACCCTACACGATGTCCCCAGATGTCTTGTTATGTCCACAACCCAAAGATATTCAGTTTACTGTCACATAGGAGTAAAGAAACCAGAAAATAATCATATTTAAGAAGCTGGAATCAGAGAGTTTTTACTTTTTTTCTTAAAAAAAATACTAGTTAGCAACAAGTCAACTGATTGCTGCAGCTCTGTTCAAAAGTAATGTTTGATTCTCCAGGTGATGGTAAACTATCACACTGGGCCTGGTTTGAGATAGAGAAATAAAAAAAAGTACATATTTTTCCTTTTCCTTTCCCTTTATACATCTAGATAGTCTTGGCATGAGTTTCCAAGTTCTCAGTTTCTTTTTGTCATAAATGTGAAACTGCTCAAAACAAGGTCTGTGGATTATCTTGAGTAACTGCAGGGTCATGATTTCTGGAGAGAGACGTTGCTGTGAGTTTTTCAAAAGTATTTTAGGGCTGCAACTAATAATTATTTTCATTATCAAATAATCTGTTGGTAGTTTTCTAATCTATTAGTTGTTTGGCGCATGAAACATCAGAAAACGTTGATCACTGTTTCACAAAGCACACGATGATGTCCACAAATGTCTTGTTTTGTCCACAACCTGAAGACAACATTTGATAGAATCAAAACTACCAAAGCTATAAAAAATATCTTATTTCAGTCTTTGTTGTCCTGCCTAAATTTGGCTTGCAGCAAAAGCAGACAGTGTTAAGTGACTGTGTACAGTTTGTTGACTGATTATGTTGCTGTGGTATTGAAAGAGACGACAGTATTGTTTTTAATACTAGTATGGTAAAAATGAGACTATTGAAAATTTGGGCTTTTTTTTTCCTTAAAAAAAACTCAGAATGATTAATTGATCATCAAAGTAGTTGGCAATTAATTCATTAGTTGGCAATTAATTCATTAGTTGACAAGTAATTGATTAATTGACAAACTGTTGCAGCTCTGATGTATTTTATTTTAATTTTAAGCACCACAAGCTGAATGCCATTTATCGGAGTGAAGACATACATCTCTGCGGCTGATATCTCCAAAACTCAGCAACTCACACCAAAACGGTCTCATCAGGGCTGCCCAAAGTGGTGCCTGCATGCAAAAGTTGGCTCGCCATAAGGCTCAGTTTGACCTGTCAGATGTTTCAGTGAAAATAATAAATTATGATTTGCACAGGATGTCAGGATATTAAGGGAACTTGGGATCCTAGTGCTATTTTGCATCTTTTAAGGCCCAATAGTCACGTTAAGTATATTTTGTTTATATATATGTATAAGTTATCTCGGCACTCTTCATATAGAGCAGGTCTAGACTACACTCTTCAATATTATTTATAGATAAAATACAATAGAATAGGTGTATTCTTTTGGCCCATGCCCACCATTAAGATTCACGTTTGGCCCTTTAAGGAAAAAAGTTTTGGCACCCCTAATCTAGATAAACAAGCTAGCACTACAGGAGGAACAGAGGAAAATCTGTATTTTTGATTTTAGGGTGACATTTCCCTTTAAAGCCAAAGTGGAGTTTGGGGACTTCCAGGGGTCCTTGACAGGCCCTCAGCTGAACTTAAGGAAGAAAAGGAGAGTTTTCACGTTTCAGCTGATATCTAATCACAATTATCCACCAAGAGTAGAGACAGTTAGATTGTTTGTAATTGAGATTTAACTCTCTCTTGTCAAATGAGAATTCTTGGACAATGGACATCTAATCAATCTGGGCTCCCGGTTTGATATAAATGTCTTTAAACATGAAAAGTTTGTGCCTCAGCCCTGGAGTAGTCCTGCTATGGCGCTATCCGCGGTGCTGAACCGCGCTGCTTTGTTTGGGGCCCTAAAACAGAGCTGCCTCTCTCTCTCTCCAGGCCCCTGAAGTTTAATGACTTGATCCCTGCATTGTCCATTTTTTGGCCCGCTTCGGATGCAGCACTGACTGGAACGCGCTCGTCTGCAAAAACACAGCTCGGTGTGGGTAAAGTAACTGGAGCCCTCCTCTCTGGATCTGGATGCTGACTGCCAGCAGCAGCAGCAGCAGCAGCTAAAACTCGGGACAGATGCACACAAGGAGAGGAGGCTTCTCTCCACTGCAGACTCGGAAGATGTTACTCACACACTCGAGTGGCCAATGAAACCACTCACCCCCCCTCCCTTCATCTCCACATCTCCCCCCTTTTTCTCTTTCTTTTCCATCACTCAGGAGAGAAAGCATGCAAAGCAAAGGTAGCCATAAAGCTATGGTGTGTGCTATGTTTGTCTCTCACCGTTGGTGATAGTGGTCGACTTCGATCGTTGTCCACAGAAACACTGCAGCATATGCGCTCCTTTCTGAAGGAATGGCCTCAGAATCCTCATTGATTTGGGTTGATGGGAGCCTTCCTCAATCCAAACAATCGGACAACGCTATCACAACACAGCAGGGTCAGGCAGCATAGCGTACAGCCAGCCAGCCTCTCTCTACAGGCTCGCAGCAGCCCTCAAAACGCCGGAAGGGCACAGTCTGCAGGACAAATTACGCTAAAACGAGGCATCTTGAGTGATTCCCCCCTCTCTTCTCTTCTCTCCTCCTCTCTCTGCTCTTTCTCTAGCCCTATCTCTCTCTGTCTATCCTCTTCTCGTCCACCGACGGTCATTCGCGTTCACGGCACACTCCTCTTCCGCCACGGCAGGCAACGCAAGGACGTTACAATGTGCTCTTAATTGTACATCCCCCCTCCCCCCCACCTGCCTCCGCGTCTTTACCAGCAGCGGACGTAATAGCAGGAGAGGAGAGAGGGAGGGAGAAAGATAGCATGCACGCCAAAGTTAAACTGCAGGGGTAAGTGGCAGCAGGCCGGCCACGAGTGAGGTAATGCGGAGCTGACAGTTAAGGGCTGCACGATCTGACCGACGCTGGCTGCACAGATGTTGGAGCCCACCAAGAGCACAATAGTTTTTCCTTTTTGTTCTGTTTTTTTTTTCTTCTTCTCCAGATCCACTGGGAAAGAGCGGACAACGCAGAGCCTACGTCAGCTGCAGGCAGCCCACCGCTTTAAAGACAAAGGTGTCAATACCTTTGTATGTGCGTGATACTACAAGAAAGTTTATGGCTCAGTCACACTGCGTTATCAAAGTGTCAACAGTGGTCACCTCAGCAATGTGTATAAACCAAAGGTGTATTCACAAGAAAAGAAAAGAAAAGAAAAGAAAAGAAAAGAAAAATTACTTTAACTTAATCTAGATAAATGAACTTGTTTTAACTTTAAAAAAGTTCGTCCAGGCTGCCTGAAAAAATCTAACTTACCTGAATTTGAAAAGACAAGTTATTTTGTAGTGATTCAAGCCACCTTAGTGTGCATATAGCAAAGGTGTATTAACAACAAAAGAAAAGAAAATATTACTTTATCTAGAATAATAAAACATTTGTTTTAAATTGAAAAACAGTTAGTGTCTGCACTGTTTTAAATTTTAAGTTGACTGAATTTGAAAAGACAAGTTGAGGTAATTTTGTAATGACCCAAACCACCTCAGTCTGTAGTGTATTGAAAAGAAAATCAAAAGTTAGTGTCTGGGCTGCCTTAAAATGAACTTTTTTGGCTACTGAAGGGGGACATGCCAGAAAAAGTTTGGGAGCCACTGAATTAATTGATTATGAATCAATTACTAAATTAATTCCCAACTATTTTGGTAATTGATTAATTGGTTTGAGTAAATTTTAAAAGAAAAAAACCATTAGAATCCTCTGATTCCAGTGTCTTAAATGTGAATATTTTTTTGTTTGTTTCTTGACTCTTTCATGACAGTAAACTGAATATCTTTGGGATGTGGGCAACACAAGACATTTGAGGACGTCACCTTGGGGCTTTGGGAAACAGTGAGATTTTTCACCATTTTCTGACATTTTATAGACCAAACAACTCATTGATTAATTGAGAAAATAATCACAAGATTAAACAATAATGAAAATAATTGTTTGTTGCAGCCCTAATGTTAAAGAAAAAATGTTTCTAGTCAAATAAACTTGACATGAACTGAGTTGCTTGAGAAAACATGTTTAATAAGCTTAAGATATTCAAGGACCGACAGGTAACTTCACCTAAAATTACAGACTAAAAATAAACTATTTGTTTTAGCTTAGATATTTAAAGGGACAGTTCACCCCCAGATAAAAAATACATATTTTTCCTCTTGCCTGTTGTCTTCGGTGTGAGTTGCCTAGTTTTGGAGATATCGGTTGTAGAGATTTCTGCCTTTTCTCCAATATAATGGAACTAGATGGTACTAACTGTAACAGTTACAGTTACAGTAACAATAACAGTAACAGTGAAGTAACAGCATTATGTTACAGACGTCTATATGTTGTGTTGCAGAGATATTTGAAGTTAGCACGCTAATCAGCTAGCTCTGGTCCAGCCTGTCTTGTATATATATATATATATATATTAAAAAAAGGTCCCAGGAGAGTTTTAACGCTCACAATGCATGCTGGGAAGTCTGCTACGATACTGATTCTTTAGAAACTTAATTTAATGAGCTGATAGAACTCTGTACCGTTCATACATGCAACTCATCATTTCAAGTCAAAAGTGTGAGGTAATGTGGAGCTCACAGTTAAGGGCTGCATGATCCAATGCTGGCTGCACAGATGTTGGAGCCTCCCAAGGGCCAATAGTTGTTCTTTTTTTTTATTCTATAGGGCCACTGGAAAAGAGCGGACAATGCAGAGCCTGTATCAGCTGCAAGCACCCCACCACTTTAAAGATAAAGGGGTTATACGGTTTTATATGGGCGTGATAATACAAGAAAGTTTACGACTCAGTCGCTGCGTGATGAAAGGCCAGGTGTCAACGGTGGTCACCTCACTGTGTAAAGAAAATAAAATAAAATAAAATTTATTATTATTGTTTTGTTAATTTGATCTTGAATTATACATTGTAAAAATAAACTGATGAAGAATTGAAGAGTCATTTCTTTATTGAACACAAAGAACTTGAAGAGGCTGCAGTTGCTCCTGTTGGAGCTACTTTGTTCCAACATCTGCGCAAAGACAATATGTGAAACTGCTCCCAGTGAATTTATTACATTTTATAAGTTGGGACTGAACCTTCATGATGTTTCGCGCTTTCATTTCATTATTGTGAAAACAAACAACCATGATTCATCTTGAAGTGTATTAGAGACACAGAGCAAGTTTTCATCATATGTTTTCTTCAAACTATAAAAAAATAAGGGTCTCGAGAGAGTTTTAACTCTCACAATGCATTCTGGGAAGTCTGCTAATATGCTGATTCTTTAGAAACTTAATGAGTTGATTGAACCCCTCAAGTTAGAATTCATGTTTATACGCTCTGAAGTGTTCTGAAAATAAATGCTAAACAGTTTAATTAACTTGAACAAATAATACTTTTATATTTACATTGAGTTAATGAGAAATGATCTGTCGATTCCACTAAATTCCTGCATAACTTTTTGCAGAAGCTTCCATAAGTGCATCCACAACGCCAGTGCATTTACACTGACCTATCACATAAAGTAATGACATGATGTAAGTGATGAATATAAATAAAACAGCTGATCAAGTCCTGTGGCACAAGACAAAGTAGCCAAATGCAGTTGTCACTTGTTGACAGTAACATGTACAGCACCGATAATGCAATATGGTTTGATATAAATGTACTTTTTGCCCTGTGAGTGCTATAGTATTATAAATTATGTCATTGAATTACTGATACTGATGGATCAATGTACGCACTAGATGTTGCATTTTATTGTTGTTGTTGGTCAATATGGAGCTAATGTTGAGTTGTTTAAACTATAACAAAACATCACATTTTGTAACATCATACGCATGTTCAGAACGTAACTGAAGCTGTCTAATAACTGTGGTGGAGTAAAAAGTACAATATTTTAAGTATTATAAGTATAAAGTAGAATAAAATGGAAATACTCAAACTTACAATCACTTTAAAACTGTGCTTAAGCACCTGTAGTTACCATTGTTTGTTGTACCTGCTATAATTCAACACTACAGTTAAGTAAGTAGGCAAGTGCTTTTCAAAAAAAAAAAAAGTTTTAAAAAGTGCTTCATTATAAAAAAGGAAATAAATAATTAAGCAGGCAGATTAGTAACATATGGAAGAAGAACAAAATGGGATTAAATTGAATAAATGATCATTTGAGGATCAATCTTGGCTACCATGTGAAAGTAATGAGTCAGTTTGATCTCACTGCGTTAGCTGGCCTTACAAGTGTGGCTCAACACTTATTGTTGGAGCATTACAGAAAAACAATAACACGTTACACTAAAGAAAAATGCAGGACTATAGTACCAAAAACACTCTTGTAATGCATGGAGAAACAGCGGCTCAAACATGTCAACAAACATATGAGATTCTAGATTTATAAAGTGCACAGATTTGTCCTATTTATTTTTGTTTGTTTAATAATCATGATTCCAAAATCCAAGATTCAAAATCTCACAATGTAATTTGGCCGGGGAAAGGTGAGCGTTGTCATAAAAGGCCAGCTATGTGCAGCTTTCTACTCTAGAGGGTGCCATAACACAAAGTACTCAGACTAAAATAGGATGAAGAGAGACTGAGATTTGACCATGAGGCAGTGCGAAATGAGACATCATCACTAGTTTTTAAAGTATTCAGATTCACTACAAACAAAACACAGGATTTGCTGTATACTGAGATGTTATTGTTCTTGAAGTTAAACCTCTATAGAAGCATTAAATTAATACACTGTTTACAATTTATCGTTGTGCATTTTTTCTTTTCTTTTTTTTCAAAATATAACCTTGCACCATAAAATAACAACAAATTATATGGCAACAGCTACCTTGGGAACATGCCCTTACAATAAATAATATATATAATGTGCATAAAAGGACGTTTTAGGTCAGCAAAATGCCTCAACAACAGCATCCATGCAAATAAGGAAAGGTCAGAGAGGAGTAAAGAGAGAACAGGAGGAGGGAGGGAGGGAGCTGGCATCAAACCCAGAGTCACAGATATGGTGATGGTGCTGTATATTCAGCTCCCACTATACTGTCCTGCTGCAGAGCCAATCACCACTATATGCAGCGAGAGCACAAGGAGAAAAAAAAGAGGAAAAAAGGGGACGATAGAACAGAGGGCGCAGGCAGGAACTACAAGCATTCAAAATCAGCTAAAAATTTACAAGACAGATTTATGATCAAAACATAACACAAACACAAAGGCCGTAAAATCACTTTATAGCCTTTATGTACAGTGTGTTTTATATTTATGGGATAATTAACTAGAGTTAGAGAACCACAATTACACATGTAAAGAAGGGCTTAAGAAGGGCTTAAAATACAGATACTGGTTAGAGGTAAGGTATAAAGGTTTAGGATTCATTTCTCTAATCTCCACTCAATGAAATTACATGATTACCAAAGCAAAAAGGCATTCATCTGTGCCACGTTATTAAGTAAGGAATAATGCCTGACAAAGTTCCCATTATCAGGAATTAATGGACACACTGCAGCCAATCAGAATGGAGCGTTCACCCAGACCATGGTATATAACATACTGTGCACTGGCAGAAGGGTTATGGTGCTATGCTCTTTTTTTATTATATTTTTTGGGCTTTTAATGCCTTTAACTGATACTTAAAGATACACACGCCAAAAAGCAATGTATGGAATGAACTCTCTCAATTATGGCCCACCAGACGTGTGTGGCGGTATGTGTATTGGCAGAGACCCTGCCCTCTTGTTTTGCTGTATCTGGAGCATTTCTTGGGTGTCAACCTTTGGGCAGTGATGTGTTACCCTCAGCCAATAACAGTGAACAGAGTCTGAGGACGGGACTCAACAAAAATCTAGCGACCAGGTTGCATTGCTGTCTCCATCTCTCTCTCTCTCTCCTCATTTCTGGCAGCAACAAGACATGTAAACATGAGTCCCACCTTGGGTTGAACATTGGAGGGGACAAAAAATGTCATCCTATGTAATGGTGGTGGTGATGGTGTGATGTGGTGGGAAGAGAGGCTCGCTACTATTTCAGCTACCATCAAAACACTTTGGTTATATTTCAGGCAACACAATAGAACAAGGAGAGATCTGAGTTCCAAACCTGACTGCTTTAGTGTATTATCAGGTGGTATTAATAATTACTGAGGCAGAAGAACGCCATTTCAACGTTAATCAACATGATGATGAACATAATAAAAACTCCTCATGCCGAAAGAACAAACAGAACAACAGAGCAAACGTCTGTCCGGTGCATTTGATCCCTCGTTCAGACACTGCAGCGCACACTTTGCATCTTCATTGTTTAACACTTTAAAATATTTCCTCCACACAAAGCTGGTGGCAGAAATCATGTGTGTTAGGCTGATTTAGATGGTTGAGCCACAAGTTACCGTACTGACTGCATTAACAGCCAGAAGTGTTTGAATTCATGGTGCTTTTTGTGTGTTTTCAAACACCAATGAAATGTATTAGTCTATAACTACTTTTTTCTGCTTTGCCTCACACCCCACATCTTTAACTTTAGGGGGAACATAAAATCCAGTGTCCCCCATAGATGGCACCTATGCATAAGTTATTCCTTTTTTAAGTTGAATAATGCAGCAAATTTTAATTTGCAACTATTTTAATTTTAATAGGCTCGTTACTTGTTACTTTTGACTAATGTGAAAATAGTGGACAACTGCAGAGGACAGCAGATGTAGCAGACAAACACAGCCTATGGCCCGATCTATGATCTAATGTCATCTGACCTTTTGATGGCACAGTTCAGGCAGATTGTTTTTCATCACTGCAATGTTTCTAAATTCAACTGGCATCATAATATTAACTACGGTAGCAACGCTTGTCAATTACTCCATTAATTATTACAGCTCTAATCCAAAGGCAATAAAAGTGTAGCTTGTAGTGTTGTTGCCCTCTGGTGGTTGAGAGTAAAAGTAACTCCTATCAGTAATAATGAGTACAATGATAGATAAAAATTGACGCTGAAATAATTTAGCTACACTGAAATAATATGACTACATTAAAATAGTATGCTAATATATTAAAGTTGTGTGTGCATTAATAAGAGAATTAAACATTTAAAAACATTTAACAACATTTTAAAGTAGCATAATAGTTAAATTCCAGAGTAACTATTTACTTTTAATTGGTAAAGCAATTCAAATACTTTTTGAGAGAAGTAGCTAATAACTGTAACTACTAAATTTCAGTAACTTGCCCAACACTGGTCATAGACGTATAAAAAGCTGTAGGTCTCTGTGTGTGTGTCTGAGGACGGGGCTGAGCTACACACACAATAACCACCATGAAACAATCAGAAAATAATCATTTCCCTGATTCACTGCTTTATTCTGGCAAACGCTGCTCCCTCTCTTCATTCACTCTCCAACTTGCTCAAACACAGCAGCTCTCTCTCTGTCTCTCTCGTTGAGCTGGAGAGGAGAGCCAACTTTGAATCTCGTGTTTACAAACAGCAACTAACAAATCAGCTGCACTGTTTTTTTTACTACCCCATTTTTAACTGATATCAAATTCTAGCATCCTTTCAGGAGAATATTAACTGTGAACAAAACTGTAGATTATTTGATTTTCAACCTGAAAAGTGCATGCAGCCCTAACATCCTTCACCAATATGGCAAGGCAGACTGCATGTAGCCTGAGAGGCAAAATCCAGGGCAAAAAAAATCATTTCTCATTGCTTTGAGCACAAAGAAATAACTGAAGGTGACTCAGATTAGTGTATCAACATTTTTATCTGTTCTTCTCTTCTCTCATCTGGACTGCGGTGGCTGAACAGTGAGAAGACAATGTTCAGAGAGATTTTATAAGACAATGGAGGGGGAAGGAAGTGAGGGGGAGAAAAAATAGATTTTCAAAAGTCAGGGGCATGTTTCCCCTTCAACACCAGTGGAAATTTCGGATGTACCATGCTCCCTCCAGTTCTTTTTGCTTCAGACCCCCTGTGACGCCTGGTGGATGACCTGTCTTCATTCACTCCACATGTGTCATAACTACCTTGTCCAAAAAAAAGCTAACTCAGACGTGTCTGTGATGACACTGTGGAAAGATACTCAACAAGCCAGCTCTCATTTCACCTGCCTATATATGTCAACAGAAGAGAGGTTAAAATATTCACCTTGTAAGGTGATACCATCTCTCAGTGTAACTGCAATAGAAATGAAACATGTAGAAATGTAATTCAGTTATTCTAATCAAACATTAAAGAAAATAAAAACAGATGTCTTATTTAGAAAAATAACTGCATATTAACATTTAGACATTTTCTTCTAGATCATTTTAAATGAAAGAAAAAAAGTTGTGTGCTTTTCATTTAAAAGTATGGTTTAATTTATTATTTCTGAATAAGAGGTTTGGTTGCTTGTTTTTGCATTACGAAGCAAAACTACTGTATTTCAAGAATATTTAACCTCAAACTATTCGACCCAACAAATGCTTTGATGGCTTCATCATTACAAATTCATGCTGTGCAGCCAAGCAATGATCAAACATCATGACGCAGAAATATGTGGGAAAAAAAATGTTTTATCTAACATTAAAGGGCCACTCCATCTGCGTTCTTCTGTGGGTTTTTCAAATGATGACTCCAACTCAATCTTTAGCTAAAAGTAGTGACGTAGTTTAGAGAGCTGCTGCCCTCCCTTCCCTCAACCTTGGGGGTTTATATGTAGCAACGTCATCTTGCAGACACCTATGTCAGGTCATGTGGGAAAACATTTTTAGAGGAAACTTCGGAAAATAGGATTCTGAAATTATAACATATATACCAAAATTTGAATGTCTGGATTTGAATACATAAAGAACACCACTGGGAAGCTACACAATGATAAAGAAACCTCAAAAAATTGGACCCACCCTTTAAATTTAAAGGGACAATTTAGGTGCAGCTTATATTGTCAACAAACTGTTCAAACTAATCCGAGTATAAAATTGGAGGATGACTCAATTGTTTGTAAGTGTTTAAAGCAGAGATGCCCACTTACCATCTAAAACTTGATGTATGAGAGACATTTTATGACCTATTATGAAAAGAGACCTGATTTACAGTGACATCACATGTTTGGGTCGTAATTTTAAAATGTTACAAGTATTGCATTGTTTTTAAGTTCCCTTAAGTACCATACCAGTTGCAAGTTTTAACCCATTTACCAAAATTCAAAAATACCTTTAACATCTCTGCTTACTCGATTTTCAATTGATACTTTAATGTGTTGCACGTTCCCACTTCAATTCTTTTCTGTACACAATTAAAACTTGTGTGCTTGAGATAGAATCCATCACAATACAGACATGACATGTCAGACATGAAATGCTGGATAAAGAAGAGGATGAAGAAGGAGATAAACAGCAACAACAGCAACAACAACAACCACAAGAATAAGACCTTTGATCCGGTAGAGGCCAGTAAGATAAACACACACTGTGTTGTACAACAGCACTGAGTCACTGCTGATGGTAACCACCATTTGCTGAAATGTCACAAACCATTCTCATATTCTGCAAAGCTACAGCAACGTGTGTGTTGCTAAAATCAGCAGCACTGCGAAACTGTTAATGGTTGCATTAAGTAAAGCTGCCAAAAAATCTCTTGCAAAGTGACAAGTGTGCAAACTTGAGGTTAGGGGCTCAATCTGAGTACAACAAGACAGCAACGAGATACTTGTCACCGATAACATATCAGCAACGCAACATAAAGATACAACTAGCCTTTTCACTTCTCATACACGGGCACAAGAGGCTTTTATTGTGTTTTTTGGCCTAACAGGGGTTTCCTCTGTGTATATAATCATGCATTTCAATTGGGCGTGTGCGTGGGCATCGCTAATAATTGTCTGTATTGTTTCCTTTTAGTAACAACTAGCAGAGAAAATCACAGCCAACAATGCAAAGAGATTTGTCATGTATATTGATGAAAGAGAGAGTAAGGGGAAAAAAACAGAAAGAGGGAAAAGAAGGCGTTTTTAAATCATGCGATTGTCAAGCCTGCAAATATGTAGGGAATAAAAAGCGAGAGGTTAAGATTGCTGTCGTGTGCATGGCAGAGAAAGAGGGGATTTAAAAGACGTGTGGAGTGAGAGGGGGTAGAAAGATGTGAAAAACGAATCAGCAGCAGCACTAAACGGCTGCGTGCACATGTTTGTAAAGAGCTTTTCCTCCTTTCTTTAAAGAGGAGTGCATTAGGAAGACATCTGGCCCATGCCACAACCAACAGAACACAGAAACACTGACATTTAACTTGATTTATCTTGACTTACACTGTGTATACAGCATGAAGGGGCTGTCGTGGCTGCATTAACCTACTGAGGAGAACTGGGGGGACCCCTATTAACCCCCTCATTCCTCCCTCTCTCAGTGCATTGTGTTCAGTATAACTATAATAGAATATTACATAACCCCAGGTTTAATGTGTGGTAATGCAGCATGTAAACTCAGTGTCAGTATCATCTTTAAACCAGCTTTTGGCATGGGGGCATCTTAAAAGCAGGGCCTCAAGATCAGGTAAAGCAGGTCCCACCTCAAGACTTATTTATTTTGTTTATTATCTTTATGAAGTTTATTATGTCAGTGGATATTGTCCTATATAGTGGTGCATATTTCCCAAAATAAGAAAAATCAAAAATTTTTAAAAAACTTAATTAATCCTCAGAAAAGAAATGAGCTTGGTCACCCATGCACAGTGACAAATAACAGAAGAGACAGACAGACAGGTCACTGCAGGCAAATATGAGGACATCCTGCCGCAGTAACATGAAGACATGAAGTGACAGATATTCTCAAAGGACATAATTATAGTTAAAGAGCACCACATGCCACCAAATTTAAAAAAAATATATACTAAATCAGTTAACTAGAGATCGTTCTGGGATGTGATCACACGCCATCCATGACATCCATCAACACACTGATGTTATGACCCATGAGTACTGAGCAGTCAATAATACATTATTACATGGTTGGAGCATGTCCATCTTCAAACTGGTCCTTTGTTTTGAGCCAAATGCTTCTCTCTAATAGCCAATTTAACCGAGTTCCACATTTTCATTTGTTAGTCACAGAAAACTGCTGCTAACTGTGCTGTAGCTGTCATTAGCAAGTTAGCCCGTTAGCGATCCAATGAGATACAGCCTTCGAGGCTAATGGAGGCCAGTTGACAGGGAATGCAGCCACTCTGATGAGACTTCAGGCGGGGACAGGAGGTGTATAGCAGTTATCAAAGTTATTTAATCCAGTGTCTTGAACAAGGAGACTTGTGGGAGGTTATCCTGTGAAATAAATTAACAAAATGTTCAGTCTCCTGCTGGTTGTTCCCACACATTCCGTCATTGCCCTTTTTTGCTGTTAGCATTCAACAAGCAGCTTGCTTCAAGCCCCAAAAATATCTATTTAAATGATTAAATTAATATCTAAAACATGTGACAACTAGTTAACTAATGGCTTGAACTGATGACTGGATGGTTGACTTGAAAATATTTAGTTGGAGAGCAGCCCTAGTAAAAGCATCTTGCACGGTTGTGATGCTATTATGTTTACAAAGTCTGTCCACAGACACACAAAGACCTGCCAAAGTGCTCAAAACTACCTCTGTGGTAGTTCCCGCTAAAGTAGTCGGCTTCGTGACCACATTTGCCATGATGACACCACACTATGATGACACCACACACACACACACACACACACACACACACACACACACACACACACACACACAGACTCAGAAGGTGAAAACATTACCAACCACAGGGTGCTGCAGCTGGTAAGAGCAGACTATAAGTGATGCACCTAAAAACGGTGACATAAATAATATGAAATATTAAAATATAAAAAATTAAATAAATAAATAAGTCAATAAATAAGCCTCGCTTGTCACGACACAAGAGCCAGAGAGACACAAACACTGAGTCAGCGTCACAAAAAGAAACACTGCAAACTGTAAAAGTCAGGTAGCTCATACTGTTGGGTCAGACTGAATATACTGTCTTGAGCTAGTATTTCCTTTTTATTGTCAATATCAGCCACTGCTTATATGGCCATTGTAAATGATCCAACTGGTTTCCACTGTCATAATCAGAAGGTGATTTTAGTCGATCCTTTATCTGACTGAGGTTTGTGCCAGTTAGAATTTATGGTCCCGACCACGGCTCTGAAATATCAGAAGCCTCGCAGTGCTGTGTACTGATAAATCCATGGCGCTGTCCATGGTGCTGAACAAACAGACAGATTTGTAATTGCAACTTTTTCTCTCTTAGTTCTGTCCTACTGTCAGTTTCATCTTAGATCTAACATATTATTTAACCATGGATATAGCTACACTATGTCGTCAGCTATACAGTCAGTTTAAAAATGATGGTAATAATTGTCCTAGAGTTACATTTAATGTTTCCATGGCATAAAAAAGTTCTATTGAACTGAGACAAAAGACCCACAAAGACAAATGAGATCACATAAATCATAAAGGTGCTGTGCACTGCACTGTTGTGGGAAGTATAAACAATGATATCGGATAGACATTATGCATAACAGTAAAGTGTAAAGCATTTCATATTTGTGGCAGTGAACGTTTTATTTTCTCTGTGTGGGATCAATAAATGAGGCAATAAACTCTACAGATCCCTGAGTTAATTTAAGAAAAGTTCATCAGGTTTACAGAGGTGAACAGGAGGCCCCAGCCCAGTGATTGTGACATGCAGGGTAGACCGGGGGTAATGATAACATTTTTTTTCATTTTCCTTAATAACTCACAGACTACTTGAAACAGCCAACTATATCTCAAATTTAACAAAAAGTCAAAGTAAGCTGCATTACTGCTGTAGTATCTAGTGATGTTACTTAAGATTTCTCTTTGTATATGGTTCAAATTCTCTTAGATGTCAAGAGGAAGAAGCACCTCTTCTACTGGTAACTAGATTTTAATCATTTGAATTGAACTAAAAGTACTTTTAAATTGGAAATTAGGGAAATATATTCATTTCCTAACAGAAAAGTATGTCAGCACAGACAAACAAGGTGCTTTGCCCCATGTGGTAGCAACACCTCTATAAGCATAGTTTGTTCATGTTAAAGTAACCTAGAGACAGCAAGGGCCGTCACTCTGCAGACCATTACATTAGCAAAATAAAATGAACACACACCAGATTGCATACCTCAAAATCAGATTTTTCATTTTATTTTGCTAATGTAATGGTCTGCAGAGTGACGGCATTAACATGAACAAACTATGTTTATAGAGGTGTATACCATATGGGCCGAAGCACCTTGTACACATCCGCTCAGCTGGACCATGAGTGCACTGAGCTGGGTGAAGAGTGAGAGGTAAACAGCCTTCAGAGTTAGACCCTTTGCACTCTTTTCACGCAGTGAATTAAGAATTGAATTTGACCAAACCAGAGTTGGTGATTGTTGGAACAGTGGACAGACTAACAAAGACAGTTTTGGTGAGTTTTCATGCTTCTGTTTTCACGCTTCCAGCTGAAGACAGGAGGAGGTGGGGGGGACAAAGATATCGCCAACTGCTGATGGATGGCCTGACAATGGTCAGTTGAAAAATTTTAACACATCACCCAACCGTATGTCCGCTGAAAGTGAGCATGAAACAGTAAAATAAAGCCGATACCTGAAAGAACAAACAACAACACAGGAGATAAACTAAACTTCAAACCACAGAGATTCAGTTAGAAGCAACAAAAATACTAAGGTGAACACACAAAAACTTTTAAAAACATCTCCCCCTGCTCTCCTGCTGCACAGACATGAGTTGAGTCTTGCGACACAGGTTTGTTTGATGGGGAGAAAGGGGAATCACCCATGGTTGGCTGCAGTGGACGAGACGTCACCACAGCCCGCTTGGAGGCAGGTTGAGCGCACTTTGGCCCCGCAGTGGAAAAGGTTCATTTTGGGCACAAATTGAAAAAGCTCAGCATGTTATAAGTGGTGATGAAAATGCACATCAACATGGCATTGGACTAATTGAGTGTGTTACAATTGCCCCCAATCTCCCCTATTCTATAATCACAACTTCTGGATTTTTCTTTTCTGTAAACAGGTAAAACAGATCAGGGTGACCATAAGCGAGAAGGTTACCCTACTTAAACAAGGGCACCCTGTCCCTAATCCAAATATACCTCAAGAGAGAGAATGTGCCTCTGTTTGTGCTTTAACAAGCACCCCGTGCATCCTTAAACGATCCTGCAAAACACTGCCAACACAAGCACAACAATGAAGACACATGATGTTTGAGGGCGAGTTACATATTTTAAGCACTGTGCAGCATCTAGTGGCTCATGCAGTAGCCTCTATTTATCCTATAGCTCTAACTAACAGCCTCTACAGCCTATTACCGGCAGAGTTGAAAAGCTTTGTCAACAACACGCATGCTGATCGTTGAGGCCACACCGCCGGCGCTGCACAGGGAATAGCAGCACATTCATCTCAACGAAAAAAAAGTGGAGAGGCAGCACTTTTTTGTCTAAATCAGCTGACAGCACCGATAGAGTGAAGGAAAGCTCCGGCAGGGAGACTAAAGCCGTTTACAATGCGCCACACTGGGGCTGAAAACAGTGTGATGCAGGATGTGCATAAGTTGTATTTCATGTGCAGATTAGATGTTTTCCAGCACGAATTGTGCTGATAAATCTTAAGTATACCCCGTGCTGGAGAGGTGTGAGTCGAGGCGGTGGACTGGGCTGCAAAGCCGGGGTACAGCAGCAGCAGCACAGCGCTGCAGCACTGAAGCATGTGCTGATCTGTGGTTGGTTAACACACACATTCAGCATCACCCGCATCCTCAACTTTTAATCTCACACTGTAAAAGTGCATCCCTGCTCTATTGCATGTGGTCTGCTGCATGCAATTACTACAACAACAAAGTTAGAAGGGATTTTTGTGTGTTCCGCAGTCTGTGCACAAATATTTCATACAAATACGCAATGATACACCAAACAGAAGGAGCTAATAACTTATGCACACACAAACACGTGGAAGTTTCTTACCGGCGTTTTTATCACCCATGTCCCCTTGCGGTGCAGAAGTTGAAGATGCTGCCGACGGAGGCTGACAGGCAATGCGCTGCTTGGGAGGTGCTGCGCGCTTGTTTCTTCAGTTGGGACAGCCGGGCAGAGCAGAGCAGAGCAGCGCAGAGGGAGGCAAGTTGCTTGTTTCAAGTGATAAATGAGCAAAATGAGCTCCTTATGAAGAGCCCCCCCTGACACGACAGGCAGCAGCGACACTTGATCTCCTCAGAGAACCCGTGTTCACCTCTCTGTGTTTGCAAGAGTTTCTGAGTAAGGTGCACTGAGGGCTCAGGTAAAGAAGGAGGGAGGGTTGAGACCTGGCGTGTGTGTGTGCTTGTGTGTGTTTGTGTGTGTGTGTGTGTG
>JAJHUR010091585.1:0-26272 GCA_027495735.1 Lutjanus campechanus
TTTTTTTTTTTTTTTTTTTGCTTGTCATGAGCTGTTTTCTACCGGATGTTTGGTTTCAGGAGTACAGTACAGTAATTACAGCTTGTGTGGACATGCGTAACATAAATTTGAAAGTGCAAATTCCACTTGGGAAAACTTTGGCATTGTGACCTCAGATTTTGGCTGTTACCTAAAACCATACAAGTTAGGTTAAGCTGGCTGCATCGTTATGGTGAGCGCAAATGAGAAGGCAAAGATGAACAAACTTCCCTTTTTTATTTAGAGCCCTTGTTTGGGAGTGTTATGGTTTCTCAGTGACAATGCAGTAATGGTTCAGTTGAAAACAGCATTGGTGCATTATCCTAGTGAGCCTGAAGCGCACCAGCCTCACTCTGCATTACATGTGCACAGTGTTAAGTTATTGATACTTAGACATTTTAAATGCCTTCTTTTGTTTCTGACCGTTTGCTGATGTTTAAGAGGCCAAATTTTATGTGCAAAACACTTTGAACAAGCTTAAAGGGACATTTTAGAGATGTTCTGATACTATTTTTCCTTCCTGATACCTGAACTTTGCATGTTGGCTGATACTGAGCACCAATCCAGAACCAGTGCATTAAAAAAGTATACATATATATTTGTAACAGCTGTATTCTGTATGGATGTGATACAATTGCTATCATTGTTGTATGTCTTGGCTCAGGTAAATCCTTTGTAAAAATGAACAAATGCATACAGAAAGTGAATACCATAGAGCATGACTTTATCATCATAGGGAAAAATGGTGTGCAGGAAGGTAGCAGAGTTTCTGTTTCAGGGTTAAAATACAAGTTATCTTCTGGTCAGACTGAATAGTTTAGGTGCATTTTCTATGCCTGCCAATAGGTGGTGCAGTTGATAAACCATACTAGCCATTTTAACAAGACATTACGAGTGGACAGAGGCGCGAGTGGATACAAATGTTATAGTCGGGATGATGACTGCACCTCATGCTTGGAATGACACAACAAATCAGTGCCACTGTAAAGTTAATGGTTACTAATACTTGTATGCAATGATAACAAAACATTTTCTGTGCCGAAGAATGCAAAGGAAAAGTCACAATATGCCTATATTATATAATAGAAATTTTATTTCAGAAAATATCCTCCCCTCTTTTTCTTTTTACAAATTGCACACCAACAGTACCAGTATTTTAGGCAGTATTGGAGGCATTTCACAATAATGGTATCATTTTTCCATCTAGTTTGGGCATGTCCAAACTATTCCATGAAGGGCCGTGTGGCTGCAGATTTTTTATTCCTGCCAAGCTGGAGCACACCAGACTCGAGTCATTTAATCAAATGATTTCAGTCCTCAAACAGCTGATTTGTCAAGTCAGGTGTGCTGTTGGTTGCTTGGAGCGAAAACTTGCAGCCACTTGGCCCTTTGTGGAGTAGTCTGGACATGCCCAATCTAGATCACCATGGTAGCTATCTGTGGTGCTAACATTACAGCTCAGCCGTGGTGGATGCTACTGTCGTTTACATCATGCACGGTCACAAGCAGAGATGAAACGATATAAGAGCTTCATATCAGCATTACAACTACCAAAACTATCTCGGTTATCTGTGTTATTGTGGTGTTAAATGTGCTAAAATGTTCAAAAACTACTGACACACGTTGAAATATTTTCACCAAGTTTTATATTTTAAAGTCTGGGAGACTGTTGCTAACTTTGGTTCATGTTAGACAGTACACAACATGAGTTTTTCAAAACACAGTAACCAAACATGGTTTTAATGATCATTACAATTTGAAACCTGTTATTGTTTCATCCGTAGTCGCAATCATGTATTTTTGATTTTGGGATGGACTGTCCCTTCAACTGGCTCACAGGCTCATGTTTGGCAGATCCTTCATGAGGGGGAACTCAGTAGCTGTCAGGTATTTTATCTTTGCATTCATCATTAGCAAGAACATAAATAGGAACCAGCTGCACAGTTGTAATGTTTGCAGTCACTAATTGGATTTACTGTACACAAAAGGGGAAACCTCACACGTGTTCTGTCACAATGGGGGGAAAATAAATTCTTCACAAAACTGTCTCCCTGCCTCCTGACTAGAGAAACGGACTAACTGTAAGTAGGTTTTGATGTACAAGGAATTTGCCTTGATGTTTTGGTGAATAACAACAGTAGAAAAGTATAAAGAAAGCTATGAAGCAAGTACTGCAAGTCAAGATGCATTAATTAATTTGACAATAAAATATGGAAAAACATTAAAATATAGCATAAAAATTTGTTATCTAATCTGAGAGGGCTGTGCAGTTTTGTGCAGGAATGTGCAGAAAAAAAAACCCTTCATGGTTCAAAGTGTGACTTTTTGGTTGATCTGGATTCAAACAATGGCAGCAGTGATTAAATAGTTTCATTTGGTACTTACTCTACTATACATATACATTTAAGTTATTATGTAAAGTGTCATTTCTCAATGATATTGTACATATTATGTATAACATCAATGAGTTTGAGTTGAGTGTTTGAGTGTTGGCACGCATGATAATATAATGAAAAGTAGGTGAAAGGGATTATTATTTAAACAGAAATATTCAACAAATACATTGCTGCCAACATAGCTGGCAGCCACATTCAGTAAAACACTGACAGAATATTATGAATCATTTTCATCACCTCGTCTACAACTCTTCATTGGAACCACCTCAAAACTCCACAGTATCACACCCACACCTACTGTTTATCCTCCTGCTCGTTTGGTGGAGATGATGCCATGCACACACAGTATCAACTATCAGACAGGATTCAAGAGGAATCAACTCAATTGTTTTGTCATTAACTAAATGCAAATGTATAACTGTTGTGGATTTCACATGAATACGACTTGCTTTTCATTTTCAGATCCATTTCAGAAATAATAAACATAAGTGGTTGGACTTGGAAATAATAGGCTGAATTAATGTACTGCTGAGGGTCCACTAAACTCATTAAGTTTTTAAGGAACATGATCAGCATGCATTGTGTGAGAGCAAAAACAGAGTTCTCTCTGCAAACCCTTCTTTTTGTAGTTTGAGGAAAATGATGGAAATTTACTGTTTGTTAATGGGCTACATGTTAAACACAATATGTAAGTTATGCAGTTAGGGGGTCTCACTCACATTAAAACAATAACAAAAGATGCAGTTTGATGATGTGGTGAAGTAGCGTGGGATCATGGGAGTTGTTGTCTTCACTGTTAAACAACCACCATTGTGATGAAAACCTGTCTGACATGACTATCTGCCATGATCCGATATATGGTGTGTTTTCCCAGAAGTTATAGCAACTAGAGGCTTGTAGGAAACGCACTGTTGCTTCCTGTCTCAACCGCAAGCAAGTAAGATGTTTTTCACTTGCACTGCTCAGAAATGGTCTCATTTTAATCCATGCAGCTGTCTGGACCAGCTCTGTGTGTCTCGCATCCCGGCTGTGTCTGAGTGTAAAAGAGTTTATTTACACTTAAAGTCTATTGTAAAAAAAATATCATTATAAAAAATGTGCTGGTCACCTGCAAAAGGATATCCAAAATGTATTTTATACACATTTTTTAACCTAGAGATGGATCAGAGTTTGCTGCACAGCCAGAGAGCAGCTTACTCTGCTTTGGTTTGTAATCCTGCAGACTCTCCTTTCACTTTAACCAGCAGCCGGGAAGCCAGACACAGGAACTCCTTGAACTTTTTCTGCAGGGTTCTGGTGGGCAAACTGTACATTTACTGCCACTGAACAACTTCACTGCTAATCTGATCGCCAACACCTGTCTGCTCTGAGGCCGAGTGCAGCCACGGCACCTTTTTTAAATCTTTCTCTCTTTTACTTGTCCACATGCACTGCACGCACACACCCTGCTGTGCTTATGCATCATGTTCATGGAAAAACAGATCAGCAATATTTACACATATTGACGAAAACTGCATACTGCACAGAAAGTTTGGCTGCTCGTTTGCTCCCAATAATAAAAATTTGCTAATAATAATAAAAACTATGTGAACCACAGTCACGGTTCTCATCCCATCTTCAGCCCCGTGCACTTATACTTTAACAAAGTTACTGGAAGCGCCCTCCTGTGTTGTCTTCGAACTAGTTCTGGTGCAACAAGGCTCCAACAACAGCTGTCTCAGTGTCAAACACCACTACGACCTGAAAACGACCTCAAATATGGACGCTCCGTCTAGCAGCTTTATCAGACATGATCAGACATGTTTGAGCCACCAGAGCCAGAGGACAGAGACAGGATGGTGTTTTTTGTCTTTTGTGTCAGGGTGTTAGAACTGAGGCGAGCTGAAGTGAACTGCTGGGCCGCGGGAGGCAGAGGCAGTGTTATTTTTGTGTCAGTTCGTGGGGTTTATATAGTGTTGGGGGACCACGGCTCTGGCACATCACTGAGCTATATTTCAGATCTGCCCAAAAAATCCTGAACACTGAAATTGTGAATAACAGTTTAACAGCCTAACACCTGTTTTCCTTTACACAGACTTTAAAATGATTTAACTCTGCGGTGTTTGCACTTCAATGTAGTGATAAGTTTTTCATTTCCTCACCGCAGAGAAAACACATGAAACTAGAGAAACCTGTAACCATGGTGTGAACTGTGAATGCCTTCCCACCCTGAGGAGATGCAGGTGGTGTATGTGTGTGTGTGTTTTGGGAGTATCTCTTGGTTTTTAATTGCTTCATGTTGGCAGTGCTGATACAGAGAGGCAAGAGACAAACAGCCTGTCTATCACTATGTGTTGTTTCGAGGTGAATACTCATGTTAACTTCCACTTCAGGAAGTCAGTGGAGAAACACGCCGCAGCAAAATGCATTAAAGTGGCTTCGTGCTCAATGCTGAAGACACTTGTTCATCTCACAGGGTCGTTTGACAGAAAGCATAAATATTAGATGTAAAAAGGGGTCACTCTGGGTCTGCACTCCACATTCTGTCCACTTGGGGAATGGAAGTATTAGTTCTTTTTTAGAGATGGTTATCTGAGATTGTTAGTGTGACTTTGTGGAGGAGACTGTGCTGAGTGCACCTCACATGACGGGAGAAATGTCAACATTTAACTCCATCCTTTACTTTAGTCAGGTTAATAGCAACAACTGACAAGACTTAAAAGATAAAAAAAATGAGTGAAAAGAGTGTAAAAAGAAAGATGTGAGATATAAACGAAGATGGCAAGAGAGAGGGGGAGAGAGCATTATTTGGGAATTCAGTAGGGCTGCTAATTGAAAGTCGACTGAGAAGTCTCTGATCATTCAAATCTTGGACTGAGATTCTTCAAGTCGAGCAGTCTTTTTCTTTTTTTTTTGTCAGTCTGCATTACAATAATGGGATAAAACGCATAAAAGCTTAAAAAATACACAGGGATAACATTTGTTATTTGCAAGACTCTGCAGTTCAAGGCTGGATTACAAAGCTTGTGATAGGGATATCGCAGTAGAGCCCACATTGTGAAGGTAAAATGCTAGCGCTAGCATTAGCTAAACTTTAGCCTTTCCTGCTCAGCCTGCTCAGCTTCAGGGCTGATGGCCTTCACTTTTCTAGCAATTGGGAAACAACAGACAAAACTTTTTTCGTCGTGAGAAGCTGCTTACTGACACAGTGTAACCTGAACTGTACATTTACTGCCAGACTAACAATTTACTGCTAAGTTTAAGTTTCTGCTCCACTGTGAACAGCACCGTCACTCTCAGTATGCTGCTCACTCTGCCTCATTTGCACCCGGACAAATGTACGACTCCTTAAAGGAGCTACGCTAATGACAGTATACTTCAGTAATGTCCAATAAAACGTAATTATTAAAGCAGTCGCTGTAAGCTGCCATTCCACAGGATTATGTTGCTTTGTCACCATGGTAAGAAAAATTCCATATGTTCACAGCCCTCGTTTCAGCTCTTGTGTTTAAGCTCCATCGCTGAACGCAGAGCAGCTCAACAGCATGGCAGGCAGTAACGTCTACAAACCGAGACTAAGAATCACCACAAACGTCACATTACTGACGACAAAGAAAGGCATTAAAACATGAGTATACAGGGAAATTATACACAAGTTGATATAGGAGCCCTAGAGAGAGAAGCATCCAAATCTCAACCCACATATCTTGATTGAGGTCAGTATTATAAGCTGTTTCCGACAGGAGACCTCAAAAATAGTCTGGGTGTCCTCCCACGGAAAAAAATGAGTTTCATAAACTTTATTTCCTGCACTCTGTTGACTTTAAAAGAATGAAAATAACAAAATAATACACATTTTTGTAAACAGCTGCCTGCAGATGACCTATAACTGACAGTTATTAAGTGGAAAACACAATGGGACCACAGAATTTAACCTTACCTTGTCAAACTTCAGATTTGATTACACGAAAATAAATATTTCACAAATGTTTTTCTAAGGGTATGTTAGTTAGGCTGCTCTTAGAAAACATGTGCCCATCTCCTTCAAAGCCTTATGTAAGAAACTGGAATTCTTCTTTCAAGGATATCTGAAATTTGCTTGAGTATTTCTTTTTCTAATTACCCTCTTCATCTCTCACTCACGTAGGAGGATGAGCACACAATGGCAGCGAGCTGCTCTTTTCCATGTCGTGCACTTGTAATGTCTGGATGGAAACAGTAGAGTTGAAGTGTTGTAGGCCTTATACAAGCTGCAGTGATAACAAAAGGAGAAAAGAAAGTGAGGAAAATTTGTCACAAACGAGATAAACGCGGGAGAAGTGGGACCCTGAGAGAAAACTGGGAAAGAGCAATAAAGAAGGAAGCCTCCTGAGAAAACTGCAAGGGTTTGCAAGTATGGTAACACCAAGTAGTTTACAGTGACATCCTCGTTATGACCACAGCGCAGGGTGAAGCCTCCCTCTTGGTGTCTTGACAAGAACTGTACTTGTTGACCTCAGGAACCGTCAGTCTTTTCCTCGTCTCCCGCTGGCCTGTGGCTCACACACATAACATCATGTATGCACACAAATGAATATGTATGTTGCAGTGCATACTGCCGCTGTTGGTCTAGACTTTCTTGCTAAAAATATGCAAGTGCAAGGCATCTTATTTAAATACATTTAAAGGAGCCATATGTAGCAATCGCATGTCCAAAAATAGTGAGCTGGAGCCATGGACTGTATTTTAAACGGGTTGAAATTGTGTTTGATATACGATCTGTGGTTGAAGTGAGATGTTTCACCCGCCTCCTCCTCTCCAAACTCGAGGAAGCTCAGGCAGCAGGAACACTGCAGGAGCCCAAGACAAGAGCAACACTTTAAATTGACAATAACAAGTGATGACAAGTGTTTATAACTGTCAGTTGTCTGTTAATGTCTGTCAGCTTAGCATGCTTCTTAAATCTCTGATGACATATCATGGACATTTTATGATTTATTGCAGTAAATATATGAAAGATTTCTCCTGCTGTGTGTATCTGCACAATCCTTTTTTTCCCTTGTTTTTATCATTTTGCAGCAGTTTTTTTTGTCAGCCACTTGCTCTTACATTGCTGCTGCTCACCTTATAATTTTCTCTGTGATTTTCCTCATCTGCTGCTCAAGTGGCCTCTTGCTATTTTGCTTTGACCTTCTTTTGATCCTCCTCCTTACTGCTGTTATCTGTGGTTTCATCGCCTGCTGAGCCAAGGTGACCAGCCCGCTCACACTGAGCAACACACACAGCTGGAGACCGCAAGGGCCAAGACTGAATTTATACACTTTTGGATGTTTGCTGACCTCTCTTGTTCTGTCTCTGTCTCTTACTCTGTGTGACTGCTGCCCTTGATTTCATCCTCCGCCGAGAACGATCGGAGTAGCACAGTGACCTTCAGCTGGATTCTATGAAAAGTTTTGTGTCTAAAACTGTGACGTACTTGCTAGTTGCCACTGCCAGTACAAACACACAGTTAATTCCCAATTAGCTGGGGGAAGCTTGGCACTGGAGGACATCACTGTCCTGTCATGGCCATGCAGAGCAGCACTGTCCTATTCTGAGCTGTCGTAGCTGAAGGTTTTGTGCAGTATACTTCATCAAAAGCTACACATTATTTTTAAAGTCACTGCTTGAAGCTATGTCGTGTAACATGTCTGGATTAAAATGTCTAAAAATGACTACACTTTTGTCATATACTTTGTTGAGTTGTGTACTTGCAGTATCCCAAATGTTTCCAGCAAAGTCAAACCCTGTAAATCTGGCAACTCACTTTCTCGACCAGGCAAGTGGTAATTAAACTATTTTGATAATCAATTAGGCATAATTGTTAAAGCCACTTCTCATGTAAAATGGCATAAAATACTGTTTTCAATCTCTCGAATATGGAGATTTCAGACTGGTCAAGTGTAACAGTGCATTCCCAAATATCCTCTAGTTCAGTTCTAGTTCAGGAAAACAGGATACGTCAGAGAGTGAGTAAGGGAGTCTGGGAAAATGACTAAACATAATGTCAATAAAACTTTAATATCACCTCTTCCGTTAACATGATTTCTGAGTGCGTCATGTCTTTATTTTTAAACAACCATCTTTGCAGATGAAAATCTATCTGACAACTCCCATGATCCCACCCTATTTCATGACGTCATCAAACTACGTCTTCTGTCATTGTTTTGATGTGAGAGACCGCTAGCAGCAGAAATTACACACTGCATTGCGTTATCTACGCAGCATTTTGTTTTGTTAAACATGTCCTTTGGCAGATGTAATTCCCACATTTCATATTTATTCAGATGTTGTATCACAAGCTAGCTTGATAAATTATAAATTCTCTAGCCACACTCCAGGCACTTTGTGAGGAGTGACAGGCTGTGTGGGGCTTTGCATGACAGGTAAAAGGAAAAGGGAGGATCTCTATAAAAAGACGTGAACACTGGCCCTTCTAGCCGTGCTGTTTCGCTCCCCCTGAAGGAGTGACAGGATGGTGGTACCCTTCCACCCCTGAGCCCTTCCGCTGGCCTGGGTTGGTGCCCTGTGCGAGGCCGGAGGTGACAGAGACTGGGTGGGGTGGGGGTTCTGACAGCTGCACGGAGCCCGCCTCAGGGCATGCAGGCTGCCCTTTTCCCGGTGCGAACACCCTCCCTCTCCCAACCCCCTGCCTGGCAGAGTGGCATGCCGGACTGGAGGTGCTCAGCCCAGGGACAGACGCAGCGGAGGCAGCCTGCTTCTCAGTGGGGAGCTGTAGAAGTGACACTGCTGACCCTGGGGGAGGCCCGGTTTAGGTTTCACTTTCTTCCTCTCTGTGTTCCTGTGTAATCCCCCCCTCCCATCCACTCATCATGCCTTTTACACCTCAACTCAGAGGTGGGAAGTCTGGAACATGGACTTGAGTTGCACTTAAAGCTACTTGTTGTAGCTCCTTGAGATCATATAAAACGAGCCTGTGTTTACATTTCCCCAGACAAAGTTACAGTTAGTAGTACGTTAGCCAATTAAAAAGCAACAGTTATATACGTTATATTTTGTGGTTATGCTGATGGAAAGACTACAGCTTCTGTAGATTTACCATCATTGCACGTTCATGATATTCATTCAAAACAATGCAATGATTTGCAAAATGTTTCAACTCAGTAAATGTTTGGAAACTGAGGACACTAATTGTGGAAGTTTTAAAAGTGAAATTCTTTCCCATACTTACTTGATATACAACCTCAGGTGCTTAACAGTCGGCAGTCTCTGTTGTGGTATTTTGTGATTTATAATGTAACACACTTTTTCAATAGGAGACAGGTCTGGACTGCAGGCAGGTCAGTCTAGTACCTGAACTCTTTACTACAAAGACTCACTGTGATAACACATGCAGAATGTGTCTTGGGATTGTCTTGCTGAAATAAGCAGGGACGTCTCTGAAAAAGGTGTCGTCTGGGTGGGAGCACATGTCGCTCCAAAACCTTTATGTACCTTTCAGCGTTAATGGGACCTTCACAGATGTGACAGCTACCCATGATGCCATGGGCACTAACACACCCCCATACCATCACAGCTAGCTTTTTGAAGTTAACGCTGGTAACAATCTGGATCGGCCTTTCATGATATCCATGATTTCTGAAAACAATTTGAAATGTGGACTTGCTCGAGCACCTCTGCCTCAGCCTCCCCTTCAACCCCAAGCAGGAGGTGATCTGGCAGCAGGAGGTTGGAGCAGAGGAGAAAAGGGAACAGCAGTTTGGAGGAGGAGTCAGGCTTTTCACCCACAGTCTGAGCACGGCCGCTTCAGTAGCACATCCAGCATCATCTCATTTTGATTCCTTGTTATGAAATCATTATCCTGATTAACAGAAAAGCACCAGAAGTCTGCCTCACTGCTACGAGCCACATACATACACACTCAAACATGTGTAATGACTCACACTGACACTAGCCCCAGTGTTAGAGCTGCATATTCATTTACAAAAACACACGCACGCACACAGTGGTGCGTTTATGCAGCTGAGCTGCTGGTGAATGACGGTGCTCTGGGGTTAAACACTGGCTCAGTGTGTTCGGACAGGTAAACCCCCTCAACCGCCCCGCACAACAACAACAAATACTAAATAGACCACTTGTTTGGGTCCGACTGCAGGAAGGGTGGAGGCTGAAATCATTTGATCAGAAACATGCTGCTATAGATTGCTCTCATGAATATGCAGATATTGTGTGCAGTGCTGTATGTGTGTGGTTTTTTTTTTACATTTATTTATGTAGGTTTGGTTTGATGCATGTCTTTTTTTTTTTTTTTCAACAACGCCCTCCTTCACAGTCATTCATTCAGTTACTCACACATTCACACCTGGTGGCTGCACAGCAACAACCGTGGTCTTTGAGTGGAGCTCTGCCAGAGCTGTCGTGGGTTAATTGCCTTGCTCAAGGGCAAAACGGTCATCAATATTGACAGAAGGGAGACTGTTACTCATTTGCTTTCTCTGTGTCAAGATTATTTATAGCTGAGGAAAGTTTCTCAGTCTTGATGGCGTGTGTTGAGCGCTTGTCCTCATCACTTTCCAGGCGTTCTGCTGCCAGGATTATGATAGCAATATTCCTGTAGGCAATTCAAGTTTTGAAAGAAGGTTTAAGGACAAGTTTCAGAGCCTTTACTGCGAAATCTCAGGCTGTGCTATTTTTTTGTGTGTGTTTGCTAAATCTGAATGAATGAGATGCATTAGTTTGAGTAAAATATATTTAGCTGCCAGGGATTATTCTGAGGCTAAATTTCAGAATCACCCTGCACTCTAAAAGCTTTTCAATGATATTGTGTTTTTTAGCACAATTTGATGTATGTCACTTGAGCTCTGGCCTGCATATTGTCCAGTATTTTTGCTGTAGTGAAGAGCTACAGTAGTTTTTTCTCCTCAAGTCAATTATAACAAAAAACCTACTGAGGTTTTTGCTTTCAAGGATTCTTGTCAAAATTTAAATTGTGCTTCTAGGGCTTGGTGAAATGGCCAGTATCTCATGATCTTACAGAATGGAACACATTGCTGTAGATATAATAAAGTATATAAAGTAGATAAAATTAACACAATCTTAAACATCTAAAGCAGTAAAATGCAACACACACAACAATGCAGCAGTAGTATTAATCCAAAAACATCTTATGTAACACTGAAACACTGTCGGGGACCATTTTTCTGCACAAAAATAAGAATACTTCACACACTTTTACCTTTGCAAGCTTTAGAATGCAGAGCTTCGGTGTATAGTGGGCTATTTTCACAGTAGGTTTGGTATTAGTACTATAAATAATGGATCTGAATACTTCTTCCACCTCTGGTTAGCACATTCACGGCATAACTGTACCTGTGCGTTCCACGCCGAGCCTCCCCCTTTAGGCAGGGTGGTTTTGTGAGTAACCGGTGTGTGTTACGGGGCAGGGGGAGCTGGAAGGGTAGAGTAAAAACTCACAAGAGAAACACAATCCAAATCATTGATTACAGCAGAGCCCTCTCTAAGACACATTGCAAACAGAGTAAAACAGCCAATGTTAGCAGGCCTGTGTCATATGAGTGAAATGTGTGTTATGCCTCAACTTCAGACTGTGATTTAACAGTTTAAAGTGCCTTTAAAGGCTTTTGTATTTTTTGCCATTACCCAATTATGCATGCTACTGTCCGGTGCCCCAAATTAAGTTTAAAATATCGCATAATGGAACTTGCAGTAATTATATATGGTCAAGTATGTTTTCCACATTATACATTTTATCCATGGTTTACATTTTTGGTTATACTGTCATTTAATGCTGGCTGATTATGACAAAAGTCACAATCCCAATTGAAATCCCAATTATTAAACATGATTATTCAGTGATTTGAGGACATCATATGTATTTATTGAATATTTTTAAACAAAGGTGACTTTGAAGTTTAAATATGACTGAACTGAAAAACAAGAATTAAATTAAAATAAAGAATAAAGTGAAAAAAGGTGTCTGTTTAGTGCATGCAGCTCTGTGTCAGCGCTGCTAAAAGTGTCCGCTCGTCTCCCTCTCTCTGCTAAAAATGGCTGACATGTACAGTTAAGTCGAATGAATTCAGAATTTAACACAAAAAGCAGTGAACATGTAACTCAACAGCATCCTGTCCCGACATGCCGGCTTACTTTTACCTTTCTTCTCGTAAAAGCTGCCTGTCTGTCGTCTTCTACAAGTTATTTCAAATTCAGTCAACACAAACTCAGACCAAAACTGTCTGGAAAAGGAAACATGTGCTGCATTTACAACATGCCACTAAGGCATGCAGCACGATAATCGTTTTATTTTGATTATCTCGTTTTAATGATCATGGGAAGCCAAAATTGTACATGAAATTGAAATTCGATTGATCGCCCACCCCCACCATCATAGAGCCATTTTCTTCTGCTTTGTGTGGAACAAAAAGTAGACACATTCTTCACTCAAGCAGAATTACTGATAGTTATGTAAAAAAAAAAAAAGACTGTAAAAGTAGTAGTACTGATTCAACTTCTTTATTCAAATAAAAGTGAGAAAGTAAGGCTCTGAAATATACTTAAAGTGTGAAAGTAAAAAGTTGCCCTGTGAAGGACATTTCTACCAGCTGTTTCTATCCAAAGCGAACTGAACCTCACCTTTTCTCTACAATCGATTAACCCTCTCCATCTGTTATGTCTGGTTATGTTGCCTTTTCTATGTCTCATTGTCCTATCCATTGAGACTAAAATCAGTCAAAGCAATGCACAGTGATGTAAAATAAAAATGTAAAGGAGTAGAAAGTACAGATATTTGTGGACCCCCTTAGTTGGCTACTTTTTCCCACTGGCTGGCTACTCCAAATCCTTGCGGAACAGCCTGTTCTACTCACGACCCTCTGATCTCACTGGATCCAAAAACTCGGAACACAAATATACATTGTGGTCTGCTGAAGCGTATATGTTTGAGCAGTGAAGATGGATTCGGAGAAATGCCAGGACTGCAGGCCAAAGACATTTTGCTGTCACTGCCGTCACCCAAATGTGAAATAGCAGCAAATGATGAATATGTAACAGTGGCAGCCATCAGGTAAGACAGGCACCCCGCAGTTATTTGGATCAGCTATATGTCATCTATTTTACATTCAGCTCTGTCAAACTTGTAACTGTCTGTCCCCGTGAGCCTCGTCCTCCCATCACAGTCACAATTTTGATTCCACCGTGTATTATGTCTAAAAAAAAATTGTTGAAATCTTTTCGTCTTTCTCTGAGTGTGAACTGTTAACAGCTCCTGTTCTGAGGGGTTTTTTTGCCCTTAAAGTACATAATTAACAAGTCAGAGGAGCTCGTTGTACTGTCGTTGTGTGTCAGTAAAACGAATGTGTGATTTTCTCAACAGTCACACTTGTCTCGCACTTGACCCGAATCTTCTTGAAGTGAGCTCAGGAGAACAAATCTCTTACACCGCTTCTCCAACAGTTGTACCTGCCAAAGTGAATTCAGAAATATTCTTTTTAACTGGAGCGTGATAACTTCATTTTTTTTTTTTCTACATAGTGCTTCTGCTAATCTAAGTCTATACACTGCCGGAGTGTGTGTGTGTGTGTGCGTGTGTGTGTGTGAATGAGAGACGGTGCTTCCACGTCTCTGTGCTTTTCAGCTTACATTCACACGCCCGTCCTTCGGGAGCAGCATCTGTTTTATCTCCTGCACAGCAAACGGCTCCTCTCCTGCCTCCCACAGCTTCACATATCAGCTATCAGAGTCATTACAGCCCGCAGGAGGTGGTACCAAAGCTTCCTCCACCCCAACGAGCCACCAACCCCCCCCGCCGCCTACATCTCTCATTGATCAGGCCTGGAAAGACATCTAATCCATGCTGATCACAGTAACCTCCACCGTCTGGAGGGCTGGATCTGAGGCACACACTCTTGTTTTACTGTGTCTCTTATTGAACGGTGCAGGCTGTGAGGAGAGGAGGCTGGATATCGATGGGTGGGGCTCAGGTCGCCCCAGATAGCCTCATAGCGTTGGTGATGCTGAGGATTGGTCTGTGATGCCAGTATTGACGTAGCGGCTGACTCAGAATTGCTGATATCATTCAGCTGCCTTCTTTCATTTATGGCTGCTTTCTTCTCAAAATGAACTGAGGCTTAGCAGAGCAGATCAGTGGTGTCCTGGACTTTGATTAAAAGTCAGATTATCACCCTCGTACCATATGTGGCCTCAGCAGCTCCAGGAAGCTCAGCTCGTTCAACCTCCCCACGTTTAATGTCATCTTTATGTGTACATTTTTCCTGCGGTACACTGTTGGAAATACAAGTGCTAACTAGAACCATGAAGGGTTCTTCGGCTTGTCCCCATAGGAGGACCCTTCTCTGTTCCTGGTAGAATCTTTTATAAAGGTTCCACTTGGAACCATCTCAGGTAGTTCTGCCAACATTAAGGATTATTCCTAGAACCATCTGTGAAAGGCTTCAGCCACAAGTCCCTATGAGAGGTTCTACAGAGAACCCTTCAATGGTGTAATGAGTCCACCCAGAACCCTCTCCAGAACCTTTCCATCTTCTAAAGATGCTAACAAGAACCCAGTTCTACTGAGAACCCTTTTATATTCCAGAAGTTTTATTTAGAACCCATGCAGAGACAGGTTTTATCCACAACCCACCCAAAGGGTTCTACTGAGAACCCTTCTATGTTCCAAAGGTTTCATCTAGAGCCCTCCCATGAGCTTCTACCAAAACCCCTTTTATATTCCAATGCTTTTATCTAGAACCAACCCAGGTTCTACCGAGAACCCCATTATATTCCATGGGTTTTTATCTAGAAGCCACCGAAAGGGTTCTACCAAGAACCCTTTTATGTTCCAAGGGTTTCATCTAGAGCTGTCCCATGGGCCTCTACCCAGTGTTCTACCAAGAGTTCTTTAAGGGTGTCAACAATCTCTGAAGAACTCTTTCTTCTAAAAAGGGGTTCTTAAGAAGCAGCTGGTTCTGGGTAGAACCTCAGCCCTAGAAAAGAACGCCTTTTGAAACCTGTATTTTTTGTGTGTATGAGTGTATTTTCCTCCTCTCTGTTACAGCCGTGGTGTTTTTCATTCCTGTGTTGAACGAGTGTGTGGGTGATGTTCCTTTGCACTCTGCTTGGGGCCTCTCATCATCTGTGTCAAACTGGTGGGCCGAGAACGGGTGAAGAACGCCAGGCCGGCTCTCGACTCTTCAAGATCTCACATTAACTCCACTTCCTCCAGTTTTAAAATCCCTCTTAGCCCTGCAGCAGCAGCCCAGACATCAGCTCTTAACTCACACAGCTGACGCACACATCGACTCACTGATCCACTAAATCACTTCTGTTAACTGCATTGATTCACTGTGTCTGTCTCCATTTCTTACCTGTTTGGTGAGTCAGTGCTTCTACAGTACGTCCGGCATATCATGAGTTGAGTAAGACCGTTTTTAAAAATTTAAATAAAATTACCTGGTGAATGGATAATTTTAGAGAGACAGAGATTTGGATTTGCACAGAGCAGAAGCAGCAAAAATTCACAGGATGATTCACTGTACGAATATATTATCGAAATTATTGCACAGAAGATGAAACAGTGAAAAAATAAATACTAAAATAAAAATTAGGGTATGCATTAGGGATGTGCGCAATTAGTCGACTACATGATTAAACGTCTCCATCCTTGCTAGTTGGCTCCAGATATACCAGTCGTTTAAACTATTAATCAATATTTCATTCATGCACAATGTCAGTTATCTGTTGCCTCTATGATGTTATGCAGCCGCCCGCCACTAGTTGGGGCTGTGGCCCCATCAGAGGGCAGCCCCTCTCACTGGACGCCGTAAATGCGTGTGCCCCGATGGCCCAGGCAACCCTAGATGTTTTTATCCGCAAAGTTGGACATGTTTGGCAGTGTTTTAATCTGGAAATAATGTTAAATGTAGGCTGTGTTGGAATAAACTGGTAAATAATAACTCGACTGGAGCAACATGTGACCACATTCAGCACAGACACTGACATTAACCTGCAAGCAGAGCAGCTGCTGCTGCTAGCATTGCTAACGTTAGCCACACTGTTTGTCAGGCCTGCAGCTAACGTCAGCTCCGGGTCATTTACCCGGCGACACTGTGATCCTCTTCGGTCTGAAAAGTTGAAGCAGTTGGTGAGTTGTTGTCATGTTTTGTAGGTTAATGCGTAATGTTTGTACAGCGCAGAGTGGCACACATTTCAACGGTGATTGTAGACTGTGATTAGGCTTCAAATGGCTCTTAATAAACACAGTGTTTTTTGGACAGTGTGTAACTGCTTTCTAAGTGTATATACAGGTATACAATATGACCCATATACAAACTGTAGAAGTGTATGATTCAACTTTTTCCCATGTTCTAGAGTTAAAAAGTTGCAAGAAGTCTTAATAGCGAAGCAGAATGCTTGTAGAATTGCAATACTTAAGAATCATACATTCAGTACATATCGAATGTGCACGCAGGTGTCATGATAGTATTGAATCGGGAGATATAATGTACCTAGTTTCCACTTTAATTCCTCTTTTTGTTTGCCAGTGTGAGTTTTAAACAAAGCTGCACTCAGTGAATGAGGCCGCAAAAGCAGGACCCACAAAGAGCTCCACTTGTAGTGCATTAGTTAGCAGCTTGACTTTATCTCCCCCCACCAGCTCAGTTCAGGCCATCACAAACTCATACCAGCCTGACAGACTCTATAATTGAACCATATATTTTTTTTTCCTCTCAGTGAAGAGAAGAAGGGGCATCTTTCAGTGCTTCGCTCCTGGGAGCGTTTTTGCTGACAAAACAGGGGCTGCTGGGGTTGGGTTAACAATCGTAACGACACTGCTGTCAGAGACGGAGCACAGCTAAAGATGAAGAGAGCGGAGAAATAGATGCACCTGCTCTGTGGAAGAGCCGCACATGGACAATACACGGTTTGTTAAGACAAACCTCGGAGAGAAACAGAGAGACGATGGAGAGGAAAGTACAGATAGTGACTTTAAAAGGCTCCCTGAAAGAACAATATTATATTAGAAAAGGCTTTCAGATAGACCACCTCTGCTTTGCACTAATAACTGTCTGCTGCACTGTCGGACAAAGCTTAATACAGCCACTCTATTTAAAAGGATGTACTTCTTTCTGATAATGGACATGATTGGGAAACATTGAAGCAGGGCTTTGAACAGAATATCTCATACAATACTTTTTATTGTTAGTGTATTGCAGATGTTTCACTGAAACTTAGAGGTGGAAGGTATAAATGATATAGACAGTACACCAGTACACATTTATCCTTTCATATGAATGTTAACAACACCGTGGTAGAGCCCTCACTTTGCTTGACCAAAAAGCAACATGACAATAACGTCAGAGCTTTGCACAGTTTAAATATAAATGGCAAACTAAGCTAAATGGACTGCTTTGATTTTAGCTGATTTTAGGCAAAGTTAAAAAAAGAAATCCAGGGAAACAAATGGAGAACACTAGAAAGCGAAGTCGCAGAGGAACAAAGACAATCTGGCAGAGACATGAAGAGCTGTTGGGTATATATACACAGGGATGGCTAAGAGGACAAACAGGGGCAGGTGAGTAAGTGGCAGCAGGTGTGGTTGATGAAAGGCGGGAAAAAACAGGAAACTGCAACGACACAAGAGGTTAGCATTTCAAAATAAAACAGGAAATAACATAAAATCCAGAATGTTGCATGCAGTACCTCTGGAAAACCTGGAAAGATTTATTTTTTCAAATGTGGTACAGTTATCCACTTTGACCTCAATTTTCTAATCAGTTCATCCTTGAGTCCAAGGTCCAAGTACCTTAATTATGACAAAATTTAATACAAATGTCGAATAGGATAAAATGATGACGAGATGATGTTTTATACTCAAAAGGTCAAAGGTCAACTCCACTGTGACATCATAATGTTCAGCTCTCTTTTAATCCTCTGTAACTCCTCTGTAAAAAAAAAGATAGTCTCAAAGTGAACATGGCATGTTTCTAACCGGGTAGTATTCACTGGACTTCCATTTTGTCACATTAAAAAAAAACATACATTTTATACCTTTTATCAAATTCCGTCACTACGTATATTATGAGTCTGGACAGATGTGGATGTAAACTGTACAACTGCAAGATGGTAATTTCCTTTTAGCTGTCACAGCTGACAGACTGACATGGAGAATACTGAACAATACATGGGATCCTGAGGGGAGTTTACTGTGTTTTAATTCCCTCAGTGGTACGAACAGAGTGGTACAGGATCTGCAGCCCAGTGACGCCTCAGTGACTCTGTTCTAAGAAACAAGACAAGAATCAACACAAGGCACTCCTCTTCTTCAAAGCCGAATTGAACCACAAAAGTCGGTAGGAAATCAATAGCTAGATCGCTGTAGTGAAAGAAAACACACTGGCTCTGGGCTCTGCTAATGTTTTTTGATGGCAAACTTAGAGAGAAAACACAGGAGGGAACATCAGAACAAGAGCACCTCTCGTGCTCTCTTACTTTCTCTTTTACCCTCACATCTATCTACAGTAAATACACATATATCCGTGTGAGGCATGAACACAGACAGGTTTCCATCCATGTAGCACACATGATATAAGGCATTAAAATAGATCACAGGTGGTAAAAAGGTGGTAAAAATGTCCATGTCAATCTCACACACACAGGCCTACTCATTTCCTGTGCGTCACTGGTGAACTGCAGTGTTTTATTTAAACCTTCCTGCCGGTTATGTGAGTGAACACAGGCCTTTTATAGGTCTGATCCCTGACAACTAAGGGCTGATTACTCACAGGTTTGACAAATCCACAAAACCTTAGTCAAATATAGTGCATTCAGTATTTCAAGTAGCTTGATCCATAAATGCAAACTGACAATAGAGGAAAATGTGTGTGTGAGTGTGTGTGTGTAAATGCCATCCTAGGTGGGAAGCAGCACTGAAATGCCACGCTGCAGCAGAGTTACAGGTGCTTGTCTAATTATGTAATCTTGTTACATCCTGTTGAGAATATTTGCATAACTCCAGCTGATGTGAGCGCACAGTGATTCACATTTTACTTTGGCAACGCTTTAGAGATACATTGGCGTGGAGGGCTTGAATGTGGCATAATTTGATCATTAACTCTAATGCTGCAGTATGTTTCCCAGCACTTTTTGTTAAATGTCTCCGGACAGAATGAAAAATGTCAGTGCCATTAAAGGACAGTTGTCTCATGCCAATCAGTTTTCCTCAGACGCACAAGCGTACAACACGATGACACGACATGATGCCATGTTGGGGCAATACTCGTGCATTGTGTTGCACAAAATGTAACACAATGACGTCATCATGAGCTTTCAATGCAGTGACGCAAACAACAGAAGCCTTAGCTTGCCCCGACAAAATTCTTGCGTAATTATGGTTTTTATTTTAGATCGATTTAAACAGGATCATGCAAACACCGATATCCTGCAGCCAGCAGGGGTCTACCTGTGGGAGGTCAGTTTTCATATCTTTCGTCTCACTGAATTTTAGCAGCGAAGCCGTTTGGTGCGCACAGGACAGTTATTTTTCACAGCGTTTCATCAGTTTGAATAAAATCCTCTTGACAGCAGGATGGAAACATGTAATGACTGCAAAGAATGTGTCTGATATTCTTAACACTGTGCTCAGTCATTGCCTCCGCTGGATCTTGACAGCCTGCCCACTTCACAGCCTGTATCAAGGTACTCCTCCCTCACTGTAAACTTTTCTGTGGCACATGAACACACAGGTCCCCTCTGGCCTGGGCTCACATCTAACCCCAAAAACACACAGTGAAAGCTGCCTGCGGGGAGACTGACCCCTCATAAGGTTTGGGAAGCACAGAGAGCGCCCCTGTTCCCCCTCTGGCCCGCGACTCAGGGGCACACAGGAGCCTTCAGAGGGATGAAGGTAGAGGGATAGGATTGGTGGGAAGGACACACATTGGGCCTCTGTATTTAACTTCCTCCTCCACCTACCTCTGGCACAGCCCCGTCTCTCCATCCCATTCCCCTCCTGTCCACACATACGTCTTTGAGACACCCAGCCCCTGGGTTGCATCTGATTTTTGGCGCGTTTCACCTCCTGCGTGTTTTTCTTTTATGCTCTGTGATCTCCCAAGCCCAAAAGGTCTAGCCAAGCTGATCCAACTTCCTCAATACCTGTGAGCCCAAGACTTCCCAGCAGAGCGTGGCATATAGAGCTTTATACCAGAGAGTGAGCGAGAAGTGAGAGGAAGCCTGTCTTTCAAAGAGAGGAGTAATGGACCCTGAGGGCACTTCTCAGCTCCCATGTAAGCCTGGTAGCTCTTGCATTTCTACATGCCTAGAGAGGTGTTACATAAATGACAGAATATCCTCGATGGCCACTTTTTGTTATGTTAAAAGCCTTCTCCCATGTTGGTGTTTATGTTAATGACTTTAGTCAGGGTTGTGAAGTGCCTGGCTGATGAGCAGCTAACCTAGAAACGAAGGAGTGGCTCTGACCTTGGCCCACTTCAGGGAAACGCTCTGGTTTCTGACTAATAGAGTATGCCCTATTCTTTCTCCCACAACATGCACTCAAAATAGCTCTGGCATGCCCCATTAAGCAGCATTTTAATTGTTAACACGGAATGCTCTGTCCTTGGCACACATTAACTACTTCATTTAAATGTCAATCCCAATTAAAGAAGGGCAGAGGAGATGATCGTTTTAACCGGGAACAAGTGTGGCGCTGCAACCACAGTCGTCATTATCGGCTTTTGAGGGAGTTGGAGTGCAACCTCACACATTAAGTTGTTTGGTTCACACCTGATGACTGACAGATTATGCAGGAGACAATATAACAATATAGAGTCATAAAGGGGAACTCAACTGTTTTTAGACTTAAAGACCTGCTTACCAGTCATGATGAGTGAGCACTTGGTCTGTAAAACAGTTGTATACTGTTTGGGGCTCTGGAGAAACTTTGTCAGTTTAGGAAAGAAAAGTAGAAGAGTGCACTCAGTAAAATGCAGATCCCTGCCAGGCAACAGGTGGTGAAGCACCTACTGCAATGCCACCACAACTGCCGGATGCAACAAGCCAACATTAACCTGACCCCCACCTACGTTGTCTCAAGCTGAAACAGCATTTCAAACTGAAGCAGTTGTTGATCACTAGCGGCCAGTTAAGAAGAGTAAAAAGTCAGTGACCTGTAACTTTGAAGAAATTTAATAAAAGGTATGAAGTGTATTTTTTTTTAAATCTTTTGGATATAAAATGTCATCACCTCATCATTTTCCCCTATTAGTCATTTGTATGAAATAAGATGCCAAAATTAGCACACAAATTCTTGGCCAAAGTGTTTAATGATGTCACCATGACCTTCGACCACCAAAATCTGATCAGTTCACCCTTGACCTTGACCAACTTTGACCTTTGGCCACAAAAATGTAATAAATTCAGTCGAAGTGGTCATTTGTGCCAAGTTTGACTAAATTCTCTCAAGGTGTTCTTGAGATATCGCGTTTGCAAGAATGGGCTGACCTGAAAACATGATGCCTCTCTGTCCACAGCTGCGTTTTTCAAGGTTTTTCAAAAAATTGTGAGTCAAACGGACATGCAAGCAACTGCATGATAATAACTCGTCACCAGAGTTAGGGAGGGATTGAAGACATTTTTATGGAAAGCTTGTGCTACCAAGTTTGAAAGTTATGGGCATTTACAAGGTAAAGAGGGTCTGAGGGCCAGATCATGCTTGGACAGTAGTTGTAGAATGAGTTGGAAGGCATTCAAAGTTGAAAAGCCAATAACTGCTCAAATGTGGGGTTAAAGGTGCACATTTTTAGACATTCTCTGCGTTAAGGCGTTCATAGTGTTGCACTAGATTGTTCACCAGAAAAGTGTTGTCATGTATAAGTTTCAGGTAGGTTTAGGCCATAAGAAGCACTTTGGGTAGGGTTAAGTAAAGAATCTCACTTTGAGCTTTGGCATAAAAAGCACTTTGTCTGACTTGAATCCTCTTATTCCTGTGACCTGCTCACTCCCGTCTTGTTCTGGTGCACACATGCACGCGCAGACACAGAAATCTCATGCTGCACACACGGTTGACTTTTGAATATTGTATATAAATGTAATTTCTAGGAGACAGGGAGGGGTAAGGGGCTCCCCAATCCATACTAGAGTGTGAAATCTTGGCACAATTTGGCATTAGTCTCAACGATGAAAATTCATTTCTTGTGATTGCTCCAGTTTTATGGAAGTGCAGTTCTAAATTGCTGGTGTAGAAACAGGGGTCTGTGGGCTGGTGCAGGCCCTCAATTTTTAGTCTAGGCTGCTGCAGTGCTTGACTTTTGGAAAGGAGGTCCTCATATTTGTCATAATGCAGTAACAACGCAGAAGCCTGTGATGGATGTTTGTTTCCTAGTGTGTACAGTTCCTCCCTTCCTTCCTCTAACTGTCGCCCTAGGCCTTACACTCAGTGAAAACTTCCATAGTTGGCAACCCCCATGCTTCACCCTCCAATGCCCCCAGCCCCCAGCCTGTAGCCTGCTCAGCTGTGCTGGGACACAAACCCCATTTCCCCTGGAGAGCAATAATGCTAGCATTAGGCTGTGCACAGAGTGGTGCCAGCCCAGGGGCCTGGCATGCAGTCGGCCACTGCTGCAAACAGAGGCACACATACATTGAATCCATTCCCAGCACTGCAGTACCAGATGGATGGCAAACAGGGATGCTCCCAGGTCCAAATCACCTCCTGCAGCTGGGTGATAGAGTCCCACAGCGGTGAGAGGGGGCAGGCAGGGATTGGAACCTATTGCGTCTGTTTTTGCTGTTTGGTTGAAGCGCTCCACTCATCTGTTCGTCTCAGAGTGTGCATGTATTGCTTTGTTGTTTTTGGCCCGTATTTATTTATTATTTTTTTGTTATGCACCATCTGATGATAATGGGTAATGCATCGGTGGCTGCCTGCCTAATGACGTAGATAGGTAGAGGTGCTCACACTGGCAGGCAAGCAAGCATAGTGTTGTCATGGGAATGATGTGTGGGCCTCTCCTCCTCTACTGGAGTGAGCCAGTGAGCGGTGCTTCACTGCCCACCACCAAAAAACACAAAAACTCCACCACACACATCCTTCACTCCTAGAAATAAAGATGCTAACTAGAACCATAAAGGGTTCTTTGACTTGTCCCAATTGGAGAACCCTTTCTGTTTCCTGGTAGAACGTTTTATAAGGGTTCCACTTGAGAGTTCTGCTTTGAAGCCAACATTAAGGGTTATACCTAGAAAAATCTGTGAAAGGTTCTACAGGGAATCCTTCTATGGTGTAATGGTTCCACCCAGAACCATCTATGGGGGTTCTATCCAGAAAATTCCCACCTTCTAAGGGCGCTAACCCCCACCCAGGGGATTCCACTGAGAACCCTTATATATTGTTTTATCTAGAACACACTTAAGGGTTCTATCGAGAACTGTTTTGTATTCCAAGAGTTTTATCTAGAGCACACTCATGGGGTTCTACGGAGAACTGTTTTGTATTTGAAGAATTTTATCTAGAATCCACTGAGGAGATTCAATCTAGAGCCTTTTCATATTCCAAGGGTTCAATCCATAACTCACTCAGGATGTTCCACTGAGAACCCTTTTATACACCCGGTGAGTTCCACCAATAGTCCTTTATAGTATGATCTAAAGAACCCTTGACAAACCCTTCATGAAAGAGTTCTGCAGAGATTTCAACAATCCATATAGAAATCTGTCTTCTAAAACGGGGACTTTGGATGAAAAATGTTTTTAACGGAACTCATAGAATTACAAAGAACGCTTGTCAAACCCTTTCTTCAAAAAAGGGTTCTTTAGAAGCAAGTGTTTCTAGGTAGAACCTCAGCCTGGAAGAACCCTTTTGGAACCCTTATTTCTTAGAGTGTTGCACACATAAGCACACATGTAGAAGTACCAACATTGCAGCACTAGCAGAGTGGATGAATCAGTGAGCTCTCCAGCATCTCGAGGAGGAGGATGAGGAGGATGAGGAGGAGGAGGAGGAGGAGGAGGTGGAGGTGGAGAGGGGGTTGTCTAGGTTGATCTAGTCACATAGCTCAAGCAACAATGAATCACAGTGTTACCTTGGTTTTAATCAACACACTTAGGCTACAAATGACTCACGCGCATCATTTGCATTACTGGTTGTTTGCTATTTTAATGCTAATGTGTTCTCTGGTGCCCACCAACCAACTTGAACACACTCCATCGTGCCGTCTTTCTTTTTATAGCGTTCCTCTCTCTCTATCTGTCCATCTCTTGCTCTGTCAACCCCTCCACCCACCCACCTTATTCCTCCCGTGTCCCACAGCTCCCATTTCTGTCTGCTGCCATGCTGCCGTGTCTCCCATTAGGAAAGGAAATGAGGCGAGGTACAGATGCAAATATCTTGGACCCCTTGCTGCTCCCTGACTCATCACCCAGAGACAGAAACAAGGATGGAGTGAGGAAGAGCAGAGTGAGGAAGAGCGGAGGGAGGAGGCGGAGGAGGTGGAGGGGCACAGCGATTAGACAGAAAAACAGACCTACACAAAGCATACAGTTGATTGGTACACAATGACTGGTGGGTGCAGCTATGTGAGTTTATTATCATGCAGAAAGCTTTCTCCAGCAAAGTAGAACAACAGTGAGCATAAACCACTGAATTATTTTTCTCTTTTACCCTCCATCCTTCTTTTTTGTGGTGTGGCTGTCCTATCATTCAGCCTGCAGTGCTATTTCAGCACTTCTGAGGGGTCATTCCTTTTCTCCTGCCTCCTGCCTTATCTCCAGCTCACTTGATTGTTTTGTAGATTATATTGTAAAGTGCTCGGCAGTGCAGTGCTCGCCTGTTGAAAGCACAGTTTGCTATTCATTAGTATCTTGCTCTGTTGGATCGCTGTGTGCTTTCATGGCCAGAGAGGTTCTGAAAAGAATCGGGACTATTGACATTTTAACGCTGCGAACGTGTGTGTGTGCACACTTGAAAAGTTTTCTTTGCCAGCCCCGTTGGAGACAGACGGGGTGATAGGGAGGGGAAAAAAAGTGTAATGAATTAGGCAAAAGAGTGTGAAACACAAGAGTGTATTTAATGTCACAACTGCCACAAAGCTGGCAGCCTACTCGTCGTCAGTAAAGTGCTGTCAGCCGCAGCCCCACCACACAGCTGTAGGTGGAATACCATTCAGCACATTCATTGTGTGATTATCAGAAGCTGCTATTGCTACAGTCAGGATGTGAAAACTTTAATGTTCTTCTCTGTGGGATTATGGAAATGAAGGCATCGCTGTGTCATATTCACATTCAAAGGAAAATTCAAATATATGTCTGCATTTTCATGACAATGGCCTAAAACACAGTGGCAGCTACATCTATTTTTTTTTTTGTTTGAGCTCAGGGATTTGTCTGGATGCGGAGGCAACTATAAAAAAAAACATTTTCAGCCAATCAAATGAAAGTTGTGGTTAGGCAACGTGAGCAGACAGGCTGGCAGGTTGTAAACAAATCTTCAGATCTTTGAGTTTTTGATGAGGCTGGGTTTCACCGATGCAATGAGCCCTGCACAAGCAGAGTAAACAATATTTATTAAATTTTTGCTTCACGGTTCAACTTTGACTGCCATACTTAGTGTTGTGTTTACAGACAGGTTTTAATCCAATGGACAGTTTGGTCAGTTCACCTATATTTTCAGCCTTTTGTATCTGAGGATTGATTGGTTATTGATTGTTACAGTGTCCAACTATTGGTTAACTACAGCTGCATGCTAACGAGAGTGTAGTTTTGAAGGTATTTGCTCAAAAACTAAAGAATTAAATTCAAATTTTGTCCAGATGGTGGCACTAGATGAAACGTTAAGGGATCAACAGTGTTATTAACAGACCTTTTTCACAGCAGCCATTTTTATA
>JAJHUR010091586.1:0-12682 GCA_027495735.1 Lutjanus campechanus
TCTCCGATATAATATATATAATAGATGGAACTCAGCTTGTGATGCTAAAAGCACAAAAAAAATATGTTTGAAATTCCAAACCAGTGCCTCTTTCCAAGAAATATTGACCCGGTTACTCAAGATAATCCACAGACCTTGTTGTGAGCAGTTTCATGTGGGATCTACTTTGCTTCTACTGTAGAATCTACTGGAAGTATTTTCTTTCTAATAGAAAGACTTCATAAAGATGCTCAAAAGTGCCCTCTTAGATGCCCCTATGATATATCAATGTGATAAAGGGCCCTCTAGTGTGCTCTTCTAGTGGACAAAATGTGGTAAAATGCCCTCTAAGGTGCAATTCCTGTGGGCAAAACATGACAAAATCCCCTTGGGATGCCCTTCTAGTGGACAAAATATTGTGAAGTGCCCTCTGTAGTGCCCTTCCAGTGGACAAAGCCTCGTAAAAGTTTCTCTGGGAGGCCCCTCTAGTGGACAAATCATGATGGAGTGCCCTCTAGGATATTTGTCTCATGTCCCACCATGTACAACTGGTGCCCCTTTAATGTTTTTTATTGCCCTTGCTTCTCAGACACCCATCAGAGTCAGAGACAGAGATGGACTCTCTGATGCACTGCTTGTTAATGTTAAATATAGGACTTTTATTGTTACCCTGTATATAGTCAGGATAAGGTAGAAAATACAAGAATACAAGAATCATTTACAACAAGATGTTTAACAAGATGTTTAACAAGATTCTGACGTAGTTCCCACTTTGATTGATTGATTGATTAGATTGGCTGAAGAGAGAAACAATAAATAAAAACAAGGAGTGCTGAGTGTTAATTAAGCAGTCTCACAGCCTGAGGGAAGAAGCTGCTTTTCAATATGGTGGTACGGCAGCGGATACTTCTGTATCTCTTGTCAGATAGCAGCGGGTTGAGCAGACTGTGGCAGGGGTGGATGTTGTCCTTTAGTGTCCTTTGAGCTCTGCGCAGGAACTTTTTCTTCTCGATATCTGAGGCTGAGTGGATGGATGCCAGGAGTTTTCTCGTCCTGGACCGTGCACATCCTGTGATGCCAGTTTGTGATGTTTCCAGTCAGGATGCTTTATATGCTCCTCTGTTGAAGTTGACAAGAGCTTGTCAATAATGACACCTACTAATTGGTTGGCACTTGTTTTTAGGACATGGCCTGGGGATGTCTGTTACATGATGGGGTCGCTCCCTGCTTTTGTAACCTGTAACATTTTTAACCACCTCCCTCATATCTTTGGTATAATATAATAGCTGCTGCCCCTCCATCCAAGCCACCCTGCCTGCATATTAACACACTAATTGTTATGGAAAGTGTTTTTGGGTGGAAGCAGGGAGACATGAATGGAGGTATTATGACAGGTGAAAAGAGACTAGACGTGTCTTCAAGGTGCCACCAACAAAGGGTGGCGGCAGGAGGAGAAAAGTGAGGAGAAAGACGAGTGGAATGGGTGTGATAAATGAGGAGAATCTCTGCCAGCTCAGCTGCACTGCCACGTCCCCCTCCTTCTTTTCTTCACCCTGCACCTGTCCTTGCTCTCTGACAGGTTTTGTGCTGTCACGTCTTGTATAATTTTAGCCGCCACCTAACTTGGACCCACCATGATGTAAATGAGAGCCTTTATGCATCGCAGGTATTCATTTGCACATTTTCTCACTCCTTTCTTTCAGCTGTTTTCCTCCACTGCAGTCTTAAAGTGGAGTTTTTCCTTTGGAAGCAGAGGGTTTACATCTGATTGATTTTGTGTTTGCATGATTGGCCAGAGGAAATGAAAGATCTGGTCAGCTAACTGTCTCAATCTTGTAAACACCTTTCACACTAGCAAATGAGCCAGCAGTCATATTGGAGCTTGCATCTGTGAGAATCCAGAAAGGGGAAATGTTCAGTACTCGTTATGCCAACTGAGGACTGAAATGGGAAATTTTCATAAATCTATTTTCGCTCAAGTCTATGTTTATGGATATTCATTCTTGTATTGTTTGTCCACTTTGGTTAGCCACTTTACTAGTGAAAATCTTTAGCTAACAGGAAGAAATGTTTTTATTTACCTCTTCTCACCTTCCCTCCCACCTTCAGAATCATTTTGTATTTTTGTTGGGAGGCAGTGATCTTTAGGGGGAGATAGCAGGTCAACACAATGTGCCACATAGACGTAATATGCATCATTTGAGAGCTGGAACCTGAATATTAATTTGAGATAGGGATAAGGGCTTAGAACATTATGATGGAAGTATAGGATGGCCTTTCCTACGCTCTATCATGTATCACAAGAAGCTGCAGCAGTTTTCGGGTTACCATTTATTGCACAGATCTGGTGCAAAATTTTACTTTTTTTTTTCTCTTCAAAATACCACATTATGACACCAAGACCTTGAGGACCACCACACAAAAAGCATGCTTCATTCATTCATGATTTGGTATCAAAAACCTTTTTCAGTGATTGGATGATTGAGCATTTCTAACATGGGGATTGATCAAAAACCCCCTTAGTGTCATTATACCCATGAAAGCCACCCATCCTTTGAATGAAGAGGATTAGCATACAGTAGGCATGTATGTTATGGGGGGAGAGACTCTTGGATACCCATAGAACCCTTTTTAGTCAGATATCCTCAAGTGAGAGGTCAAGGCACTTTTTTTCACTCGCCAAAATTATCCCAACCTTTGAGCATTTTTTTTTACCAAGTTAGCGTGACATCCTCCAGTTTCACTCCACTCCACACTCTGTCTCTCTGATAGAGAGTAATGTCAGAGGGACGTTGACGCAGAGTTCAAGAACAAGCAAGCAAATTTATTTATACAGCACAGTTCATACACTGGGGCAATTCAGTGTGCTTCACACAGATTAAACCAGCATCCATAAAAAAAAATTAAAATACAATTATAATAAAGAAAATACATAAAATAGTAGTTAAAAGGGGATCATTCAAAATAAATAATGTAAAAGAGATATAAGAGCGATATCATAAAATCAATTAAATAAAAATGGATTGCCAGTGACTTCAGAAACTTGTGGAACAGAAACCTGCCAGCAGAGCTCAGCTGTGAGCCCAGACATCACTCCCAGTGGGAGTGACGAGAGTTCCACTTCAGGATTAAAGTGCATTAAGTACAAATTTTAGTACTCAGACGAAAGCCAAAGAAAAAAAGAAACGTTTTTAACCCCCAGACTTGCTACATCAGGGGCACATTAACTCCAGGCACAAACAGCATAACAGCTACACACTGCTTCACCATGTTTGGTTTGGACTCTGGGCTGAACTAATAAACCTGAGTCCATGGGCCTCAGAGCCCTACTAGATTTATATTTGTTGAGCATATCAGAAAAGTACACTGGGGCAACAGCATTCAGGGATTTATAGACTAGTAGCAGCACTTTAAAATCCATTCTATAGCTGACAGGGAGCCAGTGCAGAGATTTCAGGACTAATATGATGTGTTTGCTTGGTCTTGGTTAAGACTCGAGCAGCAGCATTCTGGATGAGCTGCTGTTGTTTTGATGGTCTTCTTGGGTAGACCAGTTAAGAGACCATTACAGTAGTCCACTCTACTGGAGATAAATGCATAGATGAGCTTCTCTTGGTCATTTTGTGAAATAAAACCCTAGATCCTGGCATTTTTTAGGTAATAAAGGGCTGTTTTTGTATTGAAAGTGAGACAGGAGTCTATTAGTACACCAAAATTGCGGACTTGGTCTTTAGTTTTTGGAGTCTGACAGTGAAGGTGATTACTGATACTCTCGTCTCTTTGTTGCCAAACATGATAATCTCTCTTTAATTGCAGAAAATTATCCAGTTATTTATCTCCTCTAGGCACTGGAACAATGAATCTACGGGGCTGAGATCATCTGGTGAGAGTGCCAGATATATCTGAGTTTCATCCACGTAACTGTGATAATCAATGTTGTTGTTCTGCAAGAGGAACAATATTTAATGGAACATTCTAAAATTGCCTCAAGATATATGAGGAAAACTTAACTTGTGGAAAAAAAAAACATTGTGAGAATAGCTGGATGATTTTAGCAGTCACTTCAGTGGAGTCAGTAAAGAGTGTCAGAGGAGTCAGCAGATATAGAGGAACTACCTTCAACATGGACTCAGCTCTTGGACGCATTCTAATATGTGACTGGTTCATTTCCTGGTTCTCGTGTGACAGCGTGCAGTGGATGATTTCATTGTGATGAGCCAAGCAGCCGTGTGAAGGGAGTGTGCAGCCCAATTAAGCTGATGTAATCTTATCATTTGCTTTCAAGGATGATGGGCAAATCCCAGAGCGACCGAGACGGGATAGTCTGGCAGCAATATCTGTGAACACACATCATTCCCAGTCCCATTACTGGGAGCTGCTACCATCCCAGATCACTGCTCGGTCTTGATTTGATAGACTCACAGTTGGAGAGGATTTACTCAATCCTGAAATTCTGCCACACTCATGCAAAGATTACTGTTGACAACATCGCTGTTTATTATGGCGCTACATTTTGGTTAATCATAAGCAGCTTTTTATTCTCCCTGATGGCGCATATTTCATCGCCAGTTTCTCATGTTCTTCAGAAGATAACAAGATACAGAGATGTTAGTGTAAGTTGCATCAGCTGTTTTTCCTGTTCTGGTTCCGGTGAATGTGATGCCCTATCGGGGAGCAAAGCGTGACATGCTGTATAACAGCTGTGCCACTGTGATGCCGCGAGTCCTCGGCTGGAAAAGGAGCTGGGCGTCAGGTTATTGATGGCAGTTGGCACGTAGCAGCGCGGGGCGGCAGCCTCTGAGATTCCTAATTTGGTGGCTGGAAGCGCGGCGCGGGGGAAGACTAGACCATCTGGCACAGAGATACCTGAGCAAGGTCAGTGTGTGTGGAGATTTCCATTAATCAGCCTTTGTTATGGCTGTGGAGAGTTGCTCAGACTGGACAAGCGGGGAGGAGAACAAAGAGGCCATTGTCCTCCAAAAGTTCCTAATGAAGCATGAGGATGAAAAGCTTTTTATAAGACGGTGGATGTGCAAGTGCTCCATTAGCGTGACAACACGTGGACATGTTAGAATTAAAGTCATCAACAGGTCATTGCGAGAATCTAATTCAGCACCTGTTAGCGCAGTGGCTATTTGCTGCTAATCATCTGTTTAATATGTCCCAGTTTATAAGCTACACCTCAATGATATGGAATTTTCCCAGCCAGTACTGACAGTTCTCTGCCAATATTATCTGAATTTCCCATAAACCCTTATTTGACCAGTCAACCTAAGTGGATTGGACTGCTTTGTCCAAATGTTTACCCACGTTAGAGGTTTGGTTCTAGGGATGGTTGCATCCGCTGGCCTGTCCAGATGGAAATATCTCAACAACTATTCTTCACTTGCACAATTTGAAGTGATGTATAAACTGCACAGCTGTTTGATTCCTGCCGACTGAACATTATGCTTTCAACCTTAGTGATCACCTTACAGTCCTTTGTCATCGTTACAGTAAGTTGGTTACTTCACTTTTCTTAGCTTTGTGCACATTGTTAATACTATTTACCGTTTGTTTTTGTATATTGTGCTTCTGATCATTTTTACAATCAGCTCAGTGTCTTTGATAACCGTTAGTGATGTTAGCTAATGGTACCGGTATTGCAAAATGCATCTGATACAGGTCAACATGCTGGTATTAGTATCTGACTATGCAAATCTATACATTGATCCAATATCAAGTAATTTATTAACCTTGAAACAGGACCCAGCTGCTTCCTTTGGCAAAGTCACATTCTATGGCGTTCATAGAATGCGCTCAACCTGAGCCAGACCATACAACAACGACAGCAGTCATATCATATCTATCTATCGGACAGGTACTCAGTATCAGTAGTTCTTGGTAATAGCTGCCAAAAATCAAAGCGAAAGTGACGTAAACCGTCTTGTGAAAGCAAGCAGTAAAGCTCCAACCTCATAAACATTTACCAACATCGTTCTATTAACACTAGCTAGCTACCAGTTAGCTATCTACCTTCAGAGTACACATGAACACTGACATTTCTTGGTGGAGTTTAAATGGTTCATGTAACATTATAATCTGTATAATTGTAACAAAGATAATGCCTGCATCTGAAATTCCATACTAACATGCTATTTAGTGTGCTATAACTGTGAGAACTTTGTCCAAAACCTTTGTACGAAACCAATAGTACCAATAGTATTTCCTGGGAAATGTAAGCACTGGACACTGTGCTGGCATGAATGTCCCATAATACAATGCAGTAGTGACAACAACAAAAACATAACAGACAAAAGAGAACAGCAACTAATGCAGCCCTAGCAATCTAACTTTAGCCAAGCTGTGAACATTGATGCTACACTGAGTGGCTAGCTAACATTGCTAATGGTTATCTCAGGCACTGAAGTGATTATTAAAATTATCAAAAAGTGAAGTAACTAACTTTATGATTAAAAAGCAGTGCTAGGTGATCACTAAGGTTGGAGGTGTAACATTACTATACAGATGACAAGAAGATGTTCAGTTCATAAAACAGATACATGCCACACTTCATTGTGGAAGTAGATAATCTGATGGAATTTCATGTCATTTTGTACAGAGTTTCATGGTCCCCAGGGTATTAAATATACATTAGTGACTCTGATGATCTCAAACACACTGCTCATATAGAAGCAGAGCAAAAGGCACAAATGGGTAAGGTATGGTGGAATATTCAGAGGAGCGTGGTGGTAATTAATCACTGTCTTCTCAGCCAGTCACATTACAGTCCTTAGACCCTCTACACAGCTGTGCCAGTCACAGTGGGGCATGACAGCAATGATTCATGAAATGGAGAGCAGGGTGCAGAAAGTGGAAAAATAATAATGTTTCTCTGAGGGTTCAGAATGGCAATAAGAGATCGGGTGACACGCCATAGGTCTGTGAACAGAGGGGGATGGCTTTTATAGTTTAATTTGTTGAGAGTTTTGCACATTTTGATTTTGCAGACTTGTGACTTTTATTCCAATAATGCTTCCTGCCACAATCTCTTCACTTTTACTCCTAAATAACAAGCATAGTTCACATGTGATACACCAAAGGGCAGAGGTGGGAAGTAACAAAGCACAAATACTTAGAACTAAACTAAACTACTAAAGGAGTGTTTTTGGGTATCTGTATTTTACTTGAGTATTGATTATTCTGACAACTTTTTACTTTTACTCCCCACTTTTCAACACAAATATCTGTACTTTCTACTTCTTACAGTACATTTTCAAAACAGGCTTGTTACTTTAGTTTTAATACATTTGAGGGGAATTATTCAATATTTATGTTTTACATGTATGAAACAATAACACATAGACAAGACAATGCTCTGGTGCTTCCATCAGTGCATATCACACACAACAGACACAACAAGACTAAAACAGAATTTTAGATGTAACAAGATGAAAACAATGTACAGTAATAGACGTAACCAGACAAAAACAATGAAAAGACATGAGACAAACTATGTAACAGGAAGAAAACAGTTTAAAAGACATAACAAATCAAAAGCAATATAAAAGACATGAGGCAAAAATGATGTAAAAGATAAAAAAAAACAACATAAAAGACATAAGACAAAAATTATGTAAAAAAAAAAAACAATACGAAAATGGTGTAAAAATCGTAACAAGTTGAAAACAACAAGACATAATAAGACAAAAACAACGTATAAAAGACGTCACAAGACAAATGGTGTGAGAGATGTAATAAAATGAAAACTATGCAAAAGGCTTAACAAGATGAAAATGACATAAAAGACAAAAACAATGTAAAAAGACAAAACAGATGGAGAAGAAGACTCGACCACCGTGAAAAGATGAGGTTCAGTTAGCTTTGTACAGAAGCAGCTGGTAGAAATGTCCTTCAGTTCTTTGAATACATTTCAGAGTCTGTAGTTTTTCACTTTTACTTGACATGAAGTTGAATCAGTTTACTTTAGTTTTATCGGACTCTTTTTTACTCAAGTATCTGTACTACTACTTAGTAGTACAGTGAAGAATGTGTGTACTTTTGCCAACTCTTTGTGAAAACAGGTTGATTTATAACTGTCAGAAATTTAGTATAATCAGTAGTCATGCATGTAAAGTGACCATTAGTTGGTGATACACTGGTGAAATTTAAGGCCATTCATTCTCTTGGCACAGTCCTATTCCACAGGAATCATACCCGGCACTGGATTCCCAATCAGATGGCCTAATCTAACAGCCTGATCCAATAAAAGTAGCCCCACATCAGGCAATTCAAGTTGTTATTGCTCTTAACACAAATATGTATGTTCAGAAAAAATCACATCAAACTATGTAAAGGAATTAGGAAATGATTAGATATTGATGTAGGTAAAATAGCACCTAATCACGTCGCGCCGTTCGATATATCACCACGTTCCACGAGCACTCAAGGGCACGCCACATGTACGCACACTTAAGCGACACCATTAAAGGACGCACCTTTGGCCAAGCGGAGGCAATTTGCATGTGAATGAGGCTCGGTCCTGTTGTGGCACAGCGAGAATGATTCATCAGCCTGACGACCTTGCAGAGAGTCACCTACAGCTGTTTGGAGCCGAGGTCCACCGAGAATCAGGCCAAATGGAAGACTGGCCTGCTGTGCTGGGAAAATAAAACTGGCTTTGTTGTTTCAAAGTTGTCTGGTTTTGGAAGATTTGGGGGGGTTGGGGTGCTGTGAATGAAAGAGTGGAGTGTCTGCATTTTCTGGCTTTGATTTTTAGCTGAAAGGATTTGTTTCTGGGGGGATATGGGGTTCTGACGGGAGGGGTACTGGAGATCTAAAACACCAACTTCTGCCTTTTTTCTTTTTTAAAATGTTTTCATGTCTATGTGGCGTGTTCTGTTAAACTACAGATTTCACAGAACTTTGAAGACTGGAGTTGAAATATTGTATATGGTCTTCTGTACGGCTTTGAAAATGAGTGGAAGGTTCTGATGTAAGCTGGTGGTGCAGAGGGAAACACTTCCTCTGTCTTAGCAACCTGGATTCATTCCCTAAGTGAGATTCTCCTGTCAAATAGTGTTTGCAGGTTTATCAGTGACAAGAACTGTGGAACATGTTCTGGACATCTTCAGGACGTCTGTCCATATCTTTAAGGTCTTTAAGGTTTCACCACATCATTCCTACATTTTACCATTGATCTTGTCTGTGTCTCCATAGCTTTGCGACCGATGGACAGTGATCTGTGTTTGGGCATATCCCCGAACACCACCCAGCTCTGCCACATCAGCTGTCCTGTTGAGTGTGAGGTGTCTTCATGGAGTGCCTGGGGACCCTGCACCTATGAAAACTGCCAGGACCAGGCAGCCAAGAAGGGTAAGACCTCACTGTGAGAATTATGCCAGTGTGTTACAGTATAAAGTAGATGACAGAGTTCTATGGGCACATCAGACTTTGGGCATTTTATTGATACTGCACAAATGGAATTATGATTTCATACCAAATGAATACCAAAGTTTCCCTTTGAATAAACACAACCTCAGCTTCAACATTCCACCGTGGCTATTGCTATGTTAGATTTGATCAGTTTTATGGTCAAGAAAATGTTTGTCTCGGGACTCACTCCCGACTCATCAAATACAGCAGCTTGGTCAGTGGCCCTACTCCTCAAACTATGACACAGTAGGTACCCCTTTCGCATCAGTTTTGCACTTGCAAGGCTGCCATGGTCAAGTTAGCGATAATACCTATGCAATGACTAGGCAGACTCAAAATAAAGGCACAAAAACTACTGGGTTAGGTTTAAGAAAAGATCATGTTTTGGGTTAAAACAGGTACATAAAACAGTACGTACATTAAAAAGAAGTGAACACTGACTTTGGTTTCACACGGAACACAAACCCCACTATGTTGATGTTTCTGTGAGCCATCCATCCATCCATCCATCCATCCATCCATCCATCCATCCATCCATCCATCCATCCATCCATCCATCCATCCATCCATCCATCCTCCATATGTACCTACAGCAACATAGTTTGAAACAAATGGGCCCTGACCAAGCTTCCGCATTTGATGTGTTGGGAGTGAGAACATGCTGCAAAGACTGTTAACACAAATGACTTAGTATAAACTCTAGGTTGGTAACGTATTAACAAACGGGTTCCAAGTGGCAATGGCACATACCACAATCATGACAAAACTGCAATGCATAGTAGGGCTGTGTGATATTCCAAATGCACACTTGATGGCACTAGGTGAGCATTTACCCACTGCCCTGTATGTTTTAGATGTTTCCCTGATGATTCAATTTATCTGCTCATCATCAAGCCTCTGCAGAAGCCTGATAATGACCTATTCATTTGAGTCAGGTATGTTGGAGCTGGGAAACATGCAGGGCAGTGGGCCTCAAGGACCAGGATTGGGAAAAGCTGCACTAGGTCATCCCCTACATACCCACAGTAGTTTTATTTTTTTTTTTTCTCCAGAGAAATTCTTCACAGTTAAGACTGTGGCTGCTGAGGTACCTCTACCTGTGTTGACACTTGAAGTTTTTTCAGAGAGATTGTCTCTTCTGTCTATCTGGCTTTTGGTTCCAAAATGATAGAATGGGGTGTTTAGCAACTGCAACCAACAGTCCTGATTTTTTAGGGACTATTATATGGTGAGTGTACTGTATACTGTTTGTGTATATGTGTACATGCAGGTCACAATGTACATATGCAACCTAACAAAACAGCTCATTCTTATTCTGGAGTATTGCTATTATACAAGCATACTACCAGATCTATGCATGACATACCTACATCATGTGGTCATCACATGTGAGTTTCATCTACATTTACTTGCAATTGATTGGTGTGCAGACAGGCGGGTGTCTGACACTGGTGTGTCGTCGTTCCATTTCCACTCCCCTCAATTTCATCCTCCTGGAAAATAACTGAAATGTGTTGAATTTTTTTCCCAACTAACTCTTAATGAAGTTCTGAAGATACCCTGCCAGAACCTCCTGCTGTTGGGCAAAAAATCTGAAGCATTCCCCCCAAAAATGTCACACTAGAAAGGAACCATCTGGACTGTGACCACCTCTTTTCATTGGACCGAGGTTTTGGCTGTTTGGTCCTGACCATGGTCCAGGGGAGGTTTCACACCTGTAACTTTGGTTCGGACCAAACTGTAAAGCCCGAAAGTTCGGACCAAATGAGATAGGTGTGAAAGGGCCCTTGGTATTTGTATTAAAATCAAAACTCTGGCTCTGTGACAGCACTCGAGGAGGCCATAAGTTTGGAGTGGGAGCCAAAGCGTCATCATCTCCTCTGCCTGGCCTATTTGTTGGCTGTTGTGGCAGGTTGTGCAAGTCCATCAGCGGGGTTGACACGGTTGCTGCTTCAGCCCTTAATTATCCCTGGAACAGCGGCGTCCGCCATGACTAATGCCTGTTGACTCTGCCTTAATGAAGCGCCTCAAATGAAGGGGACAGTTGGAAATTCTCCTCCATGCATCTTAATGATGGATCCGCTCTCACTCGCTCGTTTGCTCACTACACTACTTCTGCTCTCGCTGTCGTCTACTGTACATAATGGAAAGCGAACATGAACCCACACACACATTCTCAAGTGTGTGTACCGTGGCTCTCATTATCCACAAATCTATGGAGTCAGAATGTGTCCACCTGGCTTCAAATCTCTTTATCCTCCGACATGGGAATCATTTGGCTGTGATTACAACATGTTAGTTTACTAAATGTTAGTTTGTACTACTGATTACTTTATGATCTGTTGTGTGTAGAAGGATGCACACCTTTCTAGTATCTGAGCAACAGTCAGGGCTGAACAAATTGCATTTTCGCTGAGCAATATTGAGATTTACATTAAAGAATCAGATAATGTTTTGCCTTTTGGACTTGGTGGTGACCTAAAATCAGCTATGAGTAGAATGAATATGGGCTTTTATCACATTTATCAGTTGGCTACAAACACAGCTCCAAATAAATGCTATTTTTGCTCGCTGTCTGCTGGATGTATGTATATATAGACAACTGTTTGCTAACATATTCGCCCATAAGTGGACAAAAAACCTTTTCTTACTTCTTTAAAAGTTTGAATAAGAGACATTAACTACAGTGTATTTTCCTGAAACCTGTCGTTCACTGCCTGGCAAAGAAGATGTCTAAAAATGATGCAATGCAACGCCATTTCTTTTTTTTTATACATCAGAATGATACAGACTGATGGTTCCTCTTATTAAAGGAACCACCCTTAAGTGAGCATAATTACTACAACATGAAGATACCGTTTTATCCAGACACCAGCCAACAGTTTCATCTTAGATTTTGGCTAACTCACAGAAGTAATGTTAGTTGGCCACAGCTCAAGAAATTTAACTTAATCAAGGTAGCATGGTAATTGGTATCAAAGTTTAAAACACAAGGTTGCACAAAGAAACAAACATTACATGAACAATACAATACATTTTTGGATTTGTGTCACATTGAATGTAAAGAGCAGCAGCAACATAATGGAGATAATATGGTCGACATCTTCACATTAAAAGTCCCACATCTGGGAAACATTGTCCATCAACTTTGACTTTGTTTGAGCATGAAGCATCATCGATGTAAGCACAGAGTCCTCCTCTTCTCGTCCTACCAGCGTCTTGCACGTAGTATCCTGTCAGCTTGATCCAGGATGTTGTGGTGATGCAGGTCTCTGTAAGATTTCCCGTT
>JAJHUR010091586.1:12702-27930 GCA_027495735.1 Lutjanus campechanus
AAAATGATGCAATGCAACGCCATTTCTTTTTTTTTATACATCAGAATGATACAGACTGATGGTTCCTCTTATTAAAGGAACCACCCTTAAGTGAGCATAATTACTACAACATGAAGAGACCGTTTTATCCAGACACCAGCCAACAGTTTCATCTTAGATTTTGGCTAACTCACAGAAGTAATGATAGTTGGCCACAGCTCAAGAAATTTAACTTAATCAAGGTAGCATGGTAATTGGTATCAAAGTTTAAAACACAAGGTTGCACAAAGAAACAAACGTTACATGAACAATACACACACTGACCACACAGTTATTTATATATAACCAAACATACATCCAGGGGATAATTCTGTAGGGCATTTTTGGATTTGTGTCACATTGAATGTAAAGAGCAGCAGCAACATAATGGAGATAATATGATAGACATCTTCACATTAAATGTCCCACATCTGGGAAACATTGTCCATCAACTTTGACTTTGTTTGAGCATGAAGCATCATCGATGTAAGCACAGAGTCCTCCTCTTCTCGTCCTACCAGCGTCTTGCACGTAGTATCCTGTCAGCTTGATCCAGGATGTTGTGGTGATGCAGGTCTCTGTAAGATTTCCCGTTGTTTGGTCAGTCTGAGTCCTATTTCCCCCATTTCATTTTACTGACCAGATTTTAGCCATGAACAGCCATTATGATTGCACCAGGCATGGCTGTGTCGTGTTATGGTTGTGCCACGTCCGCAGGGGCTGATCGCTGCCATTCAACACAGTGCTGATGATTCCACCAGTAGTGACGTAGCGTGTCCCAGGAGCAGCTCTCCGCTCCGCTTCAAATATGCGCTGAGTGCATTTTTGATGGCTGCCGCGTCAGTTTGTGCAGAGCAGATCGAGTGGGCGGAAGATCAGATTAAGAAAAAGCAGAGAGAATATGGACAACTTTCAAAATAAAAGTGCACACTCGCAATCAAAAAAATCAAGAAACAAAAGTAACTATCTAACTATGAAGCCCACTTATCCACGGTAGAAGCACAAAAAGCAAGAAAAGACAAACAAAATTTGTGCAAGTCAAGATAATCAGGTGCGCAAATGCCCTGCCTCTGAAATACTTTTAGTGGTGTGACATGCAGCAGTGTGGACAGATCAAAACCATGGCGCAGATGGGCTATACCCAGTGGAACCAACGGGTAAGTCCAAGCTGGGTTAGTGTGGGTCTCATCCCTGCTCACCTCCTCTCTACCTGGGGTGTCCACAGCAGTGTATTGGCTTAATCTTGTTGGGTGCTAACAGATGCCGTATACATTGTTGATTATCTCAGGGTCTGCTGTTCTTTAATCCAAACCCCATGCTTCCTTTTCCAATGCCTACGAGTGTATTTCTGTCATATTGTTTCAACAATAAAACTGAATGCTATCTACCTGCGTGTCATTGCCATAGAAACATAAGATAATGTAAGATATGATAAGATAAACATCAAAGTACAATATGCCGTGCATATGCACAAACCAATAATGCAGATACAGCTTTGACACTGTTAATGATGTAAGATTAAAAATCGCAACGCTTGCGATTTGAGAATCCTCTCCGAAATTGTGATTTTTGTTTTAAAATATGTCATCACATCTGACTGTTTACATGGATGTGTGTCTTTGGTCAGAGTGAAGCCTCTTGCTCTGTGACAGCAGCCGCCTGCTCGGCGCTGCTATCTTGCAGCCATGCCATTCATAACACACCCCGCAGATAGCGAGTGAGTGATGCCTGATAGAATTGAATTCCCTGCACCCCAAGTCTCATCTTCCTTCATACAACAGCCCCACCCCCCACTCAGATAAAACCTCCATCAATGGGTCTAGACACACGCCGCTACATGTTCTGCTGACCTGCCTGATTAAATAAAGGGTTTTGAGGGGAACAGAGAGACAAAACTGAAATAGAAAAAGGGGGAGATTCTGCTGTCTCCACCTGACTCCTGCAGGCACTCCAGGGCTCTGCTGCCTTATCGGGCTGGAGCAGGAGTGTGGATTAGGGGGTGGGTGACCTTGGCTGGGCTGCAGTTAACATCCCCCCCTTCCCAGGACCTGGGTCATGGAATCCCATGCCCTTGAGCAGAGGAAACGACACACACAGGAGAACAAACCCCTGCTGAATGAATGGACTCCTGCATGCATTAGTCACTTTGGATAAAAGCTACAGTAATGAGGGGAGAATAAAAACAGTCATTATGTGAAGTTATTCTCGGATTTTCTGTCAACTTCAGGCTTAATGGTCTGTCACGTTAAATGCAATATTACGGTTATCATCAAAGGCGCACTGTGACCACAGAGTGGAGTTAATGTGCTTACAGTTGCACATTAGATTCTGTCAAATTGCAGCGAGTTTTGGTGGAGCAGATCAAGGGGGAGGGGGTTGATTAGCGTGGGGTTGTTTTGTGTTCATTTACTTCATTAGATTCCCGTTGCTCCCCGACAGGCTTCAAACTGAGGAAGAGGAAGATCGTCAATGAGCCGACGGGCGGCACGGGGAACTGCCCCCACCTGGTGGAGGCAATACCGTGTGAAGACCCCAGCTGCTACGACTGGCTGGTGGTGAAACTGGAAGAGTGCATCCCTGATAATGAGAAGGAGTGCGGACCAGGAACCCAGATCCCACAAGTGCAGTGTGTCAACAGTGATGGTGAGTCGATACTTGAAACACTTTACCATAAAGCAGCTCTTTAGGTCTGTGAGTAACTGCTACCTAAAGCACTTTATAATTGATTTTTTTTGGCACTCCATTTCCCAGAGATCTCTACTGAGTCTTGTGCAGGGGTGGCAGCGTGGGCCCTGGGTCAGTGAACTGTAAAATCACTGCAGGCTGCAACTAAACTTTTTTTGTTTGTCAAGACATTAAATTGTGCACTTTTCTCCACTTACCTCATTGACATCCATATCAACATCATCTCCACGTCCACCTGCTCTGTCTGTCTCCCACTTGCGGGTTTGTGTGTACCTTGTGTTTATTTCATCTCCTTCTTGTTAACCATCAACTTGTTTATTGCCTCTTTATGTATTAATAATTAGATAGTCAGCTAATGATCTCATAGAAATCCCACCTCTGAACTGCACTTACGAGCTCTCCTCCACTTGTGAGTGCATTTGGAGGTTCAGTACCACGTACGGCTCAGGAGCAGACTGTGTAATGAGCTGCTGTCTTATCTAATCAGCCGCTGAATGCACACAGATTGTGGCTGCAAACTCCTCAGCGAACATTTGCATGACGCCATTTTCTGAGTAAATCCGGTCAACAGTGCTGCATCATTTCATGTGCATCCGTTGCGTGAACTGGGCGTGCCGCACAGACACATGAAGTGGTCAGGATTCTGCAGGTGAGATGTGCCAAGCCAATGTGATAAAGGTGTTGATTTGCCAAAGAGCTGACACCTCTTGATGCTGGAAAATTAGGCAACACCATATCCTACACTCTTACAAGAGTTCTTCCTGAATGGCTGAGGTTCTACCCAGAACAATTTGCTTCTGAAGAAACCTTCTCTTAAGAGATATTTTGTCAAGCGTTCTTTGTAAGACTATGGGTTCCATTAAGAACCACTTTTTATCAAGGGTTCTTTGTACCGTAATATAAAAGGATTCTCAGTAGGACCCCTTAGGTGGGTTCTAGATAAAATGCTTTGAATATAAGGGGTTTTCTGTGGAGCCCCCTCAGCGTCTTCTACATAAACCCCTTTGAATATTAAAACATTTTTAGTTGTACACCTTGAGTGTGTTCTCACTAAAACTGTTGGAACATAAAAAGTTCTCAATAGAACCCCTGGATGGCTACTAGATAAACCCCTTGGAATATGAAAAGATTCCCGGGAGTACGCTCTGAGTGTGTTCTTGCTAAAACCGTTGGAATATAAAAAGGTTCTTGGTAGAACACCCTGGTGGGTTTCTGTTAGCACTCTTAAGTTCCTGTGTGGAACCACTACACTAAAGGAGGGTTGTCTGTGGAACCTATCTTTGGGGGTTCTTGGTGAAACCTCTTACATATGGTTCTAGGTATAACCCTTTATGTTGAGTTCTAGGTAGAAGTTCCAAGTGGGATCTTTATAAACGGTTCTAACAGGAACCAAAAAAGGTTCTCCTGAGGGGACAAGCTGAAGAACCCTTTATGGTTCTAGTTAACACCTTTATTTCCAAGAGTACGATGTGCTGATGTGTATCAACGCATGATGACACACATCGAGTTAGAGCTGGTGTGCAGGCAGCACTGTGATTGATTTACTGAATGAAGCCGTAGTTTCTTTATATTGCTCTCTTTTCTTGGTTTGTTCAGCAATGATGTCCAACTGTTTATCTGCTTATTCTTCAAACTTCAAAACCTACCAGATATGACAAAACTGTCAAGAGAATATGAAAATGTTGGCGTGCTGTTTAAACTATCTTTTCCAGTAGCATGTCCGGTTGTATTAGATCATTGTGATAATGTTGTGTGTAAGTGAACATGACTGTTATTGTCATATTGTAATTTTATATGATTGATATATCAGTAAGATTGCTAAGTAGTTTAACAGCTGACCCTGACTCAAGATATTGTCGAGCAGTCGAAAGGGCAAACTCATACAACATGTCCTCTGTGTAAGAGACAAAGTTTGAAGAGTGCGGAAGAGTTGAGGAGTTTGGGCCAAATTGCAAGGTTGTACAGAATTCACAGGGATTGGTTGAATTTGAGTGAATTGTTGCAATTGCAAGATCACAGCCTCCTGGAGGGTCTGACTAATAACAAAGATAATGGTTAATTGTAGCCATATATTTTACTTTTCAGTGTAATATTTCTGTCCACACAGTTTGGCAGATTGTTAGTCACGCCAAAAGTCGCACTAAAAACACCCAAACAATAATTATTACATTCAAATACAAGCAAGAAAGGCATTACAATGGTAACTATTGTATTTTTTTCCTGGACTTACCTTTACAGAGTGTGTATTTGCATCCAAGTGACAATAGTCATATTGCAGCTATTACGTTATGCACACCCAGGCCCCTAGTTTAGCTATAAAGAGTGATCATTTCTCTGTATAGAGGAGGTTGTGGTGAATAAATAGGTTACTATAGCCACTTGGGGATAAATAGGCACAGGGGCTATTTACACTCCAGTTGCTATTTACACCTGAGGTGCAAATACCGTTCTTGGCTATGGACACCTGGGTGTTAGTCCCTGCCATGCATGGCTATAAACATCTGGGTGCAAATAGCCTTGCTGGCTCACACCCTGCCTTATATATATGCTACCATCCTGAGATGCAGATGTTGTTAAAGAACATTTTTAGAGAAATCTCTTCAGTTCTGGACAGTCAGACAGGTGTTTGGAACAGTCAGCGTAGCAGCATTGATGAAGTGGTTCTGTTGACCCCGCAAGCTAATTACCAGATAACTGGAGCTGTTTCTGCTTTGTTTGGAGTTTGTGTTCACTGTGTTGTTAGTGTGCTCAGCTCTGATTGCTGCAGAGTTGCTTGGCCTCTCTTTGAACCACACTGTGGGGCCTATAGCCTTGGCTCGCTGCCCAACATTGTAATTGCTGTATTTGTTGTAGGGAGATATTCCTCTATTGTTTGTGCTATTCTAAGCAATTTCATTGTCTTTACGTGTGTGTGCATATGTGTGTGTGTATGTGTGTGTGTGTGTGTGTGTGTGTGTGTGTGGGTGGGTGTGTGTGCGTGTGAAGCTGCCCTCCCCTGGGGTCCAGCATAGGCGACTGGCCAAAACTGGGCTGGAAGAGAATGCGAGGCACCAGGAGAACAGTGCTGGCACTGCCTGAGGGAGCTCTCTGTCTCACACACACTCACACACCCTCTGACCCAAAGACTAAACACCTGTTTTCTTGTAAACACCTCATCATACCAGGGAAACAGCGGGCAGACCAATACATTATTTCCTTTCTAGACAGTAGCATATGTAACGCTGTTTAGCATTTAAAAAGAGCAGCATTCTTTGCACATGTTGCTCTTCATCGCTGTGGCTCAAAAGCAGATTCCGTTACATGTCGGTCTAAACCGTGCACACAGAGTTTGTGAAGCTGCTTTGAAAGTCTCACGAGCTTCCAGCTTCTTCACATGGGAAGAAGTTAAACAACAGCAAAGATTCCCTCAAGAGAAATTCAGTGTAAAGTTACTGAGAAAAAGTAGTTCAAGACACTTCATCTGACTTTAGATGCCACATGTCAGCAAAAATAGTTGTTATAACAAAAATATTTGACATTTGATATAAAGCGTAAAGGTTACTGGCTGTATTTCTAAAGGCCATGTATATAGTACTGTCAAGTAACTTTATTTCTTCATTTTAAAGTTTGTCACATTCATCACTCCCAGAGTTTCACTCATTCTCTTCTTTTCAGGCAGAAAATTCAAAGTGGCAACTTTTAGCGTAGTGGCTCTCGACTGGCCTGGCTGCAGAGTCCAAATTTTCCCCCAGACATTAATTCACAGTTCACTCAGAGGCTGACTAACCACCTGTCTACCCATTCCACCTGTCAATGGATTCTAACAGGACCCTTGATATCACTTTACGAATGAATATGAAAGAGCTGCTGCTCATTTGCATACTCATCCCAGGTCTTTTTTGTGTTGAATGTAAGCAAAACGAAGTGGAGCTAACTGAAGCTAGAAACAATACTTCAAGCTAAAAGTGTCCTGTTTTTGCAGACATTTGCCATGCTGTCCACTTGGACTCCATTCGGGGAGCATCACATGGCTGGTAAAGCAATCACACTTAAAAGATGGACAGGTGGATCGGTGTGGTGTCAGCAATAATGCCGGCATATTACTGGACCTTTGTGGTCAAGAGGGAGCCGAGCTGGAAGGGAAGGTTTTCGATTTACCTGTCAATCTACATTCCAGCCGAGTGACCAAACGATTGAGATCATGCATACAAGCAGCCGAAACAAGTTTCCTGGGCTCAGCCTTAAAGATATCTGAGCTTGGACATCCGCAGCTTGGAGTAGTGCCGCTTCTCCTTCAAGTCGAAAGGAGTCACCTGAGGTTTGTCATGGCAACACAACCCTGAGAAACTCAGGGTCTAAAGTCAAAATCGAGTTGGAAGTCTTTGATTTTGTCAAGTTGTAGTCTTGCATAGCTCCACACATGAACATCCTGCTATAAGGAAAAACGGCCTGCCTTGTTTGGATTTCTTTAAACCAATCACAGTCGTCTTGGGTGGCACTCAGCCCACTAAGCAGCGATGGTGCCCCTGCAGAATAGCGTCAGGATGATTTGCACGTCTGGAGGTGAGCTCGGGCATTGCAATGACTACATCACTGCAAAACAAAAGGTAACAGCTGTTAGCTTGTTTACATTCGTAACATTAGCATCCCAGGTGCCCAAGTGAAGTCACGAGTCATTGCTGTTAAAGTCAGAATCAAGCTGCAAGTCTTTTTTTTATTTTTTTTATAATTTTGTCAAGTTGTAGTCTTGCATAGGTCCACACATGTACATTCTGATATAGCGGGGGAAAAAAACTTGCCTTGTTTGATTTTTTTTTTTAAACCAATCACAATCATCTTGGGCAGTACTAAGCCCAGGATGCAGCAATGGTGATGCAGAACAGTGTCATGGGGGTGGGACTTGTTTTGGTGGAAGATAGGAGACAGATAGGAGTCTACAGTCATCAAATTTGTGACTCAAGTCCACACCTGTGATTAACATCCATAAATCTGCTCGGGAATCATAGAAAAAGTCTAGTATATTTCAACAGCTATTTCAGCATAATTTTAATTTGACAAAATGTAAACTGTTGTCTCAGTCTCTTGTGAGGGGGTGGATATATTACCAGTGGCATAAGAAAAAATGCATAGGATCATTAAAGGGCAGCATTACTGAAAAATGTTCAAAATGATCAGTTTGAGACAACAGTTCACCATAAGCAAATGCAGCGAGCCGCCTTTATTTTGCATCGTACATCAAGTGCCACTGGGTCCAATTAAAAGTTACATCTGCTGGACTTTTGTACTTCTAGCATGAGTGGAGCTCAAACTTTCAGAGCTTCTCCTCACAGCTGCGAGAAGAACAACGTGTTATTAAAAATAACACATGCTTTTTGTCTTCAGGGAAAAGGTGGGAGCAGGAAACAAGTGGGATTGTGGGAAATATTTTTTGTCTTTGAATTCCGTTCGTTTTTGTTCGTCAGATCAGATTCACCTAAACCAGAAGAGATGTTAAACGCCAGCTTCCATCACGCTCACATATCCTCTGAGGCAGTGTGAGGAAAAGCAAACATTTGTTATGATAAACTGCACGAGCCAGAACACACTGAGAGGATTGTTCTGATACATTTTTAATTTGATTTATTCAGGAGTATGATGTAAGATTTAGATGATGGCTTGCAGGGAAAATGTCCACTGACAGATGATGAAGGGACAGACTGACAGTCGACAAAAGAAACTGATTGTTGGTGGTCTCAATGTCTGTTGTTCTTTAATCCAAAACTTCCTTTTACAGTGCCTACCAGTGTATTTCTGTCATAGGTGATGCTTGTCTCAGCAATAAAGCCTTAAAAAATAAGAGATTAAAACAAAAATATAGTGAAGTGTCTTATGGATGCACTAGAGTAGTTATATTTTGTCCTGTGGGTCTTAAAATGCATTATGACTCATCATACTTTCCCATAAACACCTGTTCAAACACCTCAACTCATTGCTTCCATCCAAAAGTGAAAAGGAAGCTTAATAAAAATGTATTCAGTCTTTTTCTTACTTTGATTATATCATACAGGTTTTATACCTTAAGGTTTGATTTCTAAAGTGGACAAATTTTGCTTGTAATTCTCTGCATTTGTGTGTCTTAATAATAATCACTTATTATCAGGGTTGGGAGGGTTACTTTAAAAATGTACTCTGATACAGTTACTAATTACCTGTAGAAAAATGTAGTCATTAATGTAATCCAAGTATCACAACATTAAAGTAAGGTAACTTGAATTCCTTCTGCTACTATCGAATTAATTATTAATTTGGTTTTTTTAATTAAAATCCTGTTCCTAATCCTGATCCTATTTTTCAAATCTTTCCCTTAACAAGTACTTTCATCCTTAATTAATCTGTCATTCATTTTCAAACCAGAAAATAATCACATTTAAGAAGCTGAAATCAGAGATTTTTTTCTGTTTTTTCTTAAAAAATGACTCAAAATCAATTATTAAAATAGATGCAAATTAATTTACTAGTCAGTTAATAATTGATTAATCATTGCAGCTCTAAGTCATTTATGTTCATTGTTAGGTTTATTAGCTTGTCCACTTGTGCCTTCCTTTGTTGTGTATAATTTATTGATTGATTAATTGATTCAATCACAAAAAAAATGTTGAAATTTCCATCCAGTGAAGCATTTTTTCACTAGAGGTCATGATAATGAAGTGTCAGCTGTGTGTGATTTCATTCTTTCTTTTAAAATTGTAATCCCACTGATAATCTACATGTTTACTAAATGTATCTGTAATCTTATTCCATTCTATATCTGTAACTGTAATGGAATAGAATGACTTTTTTTGTGTCCAGATTATGTAATCCTGTTACATGTAATCCATTACTCCCCAAGCCTGCTTGTTATGTATACATTCTTTTAAATACATGGAAATACATCATACTTTACTCACCACCAACACTGAAACATTATAATGAAGAATGCATTCATGATTGATCAATATGTATTTCACTTTACTTAACATGTACAAAGATAATTTATACTGCAGGAATTCTAATAGCATGAGTCTCCACTACAGTTGATGGTGGAGGTTTGTATGAGTGAGTATAGGGCCAGAGATAAGAGGAAGAAATGGGGAGGGGGGTTGGGGGGGAGGATTTTTATTTTGCATTTCAAGATTAAAGTATACATATAAACAGAGCTCCCCCTGCACAGATGTGTGAGGGATCAGATGCTGGCCGGTCGCAGGAACATTAAAAGTAAACAACCGCACTCTGAGCTGACTTTACTGTGACTTTATTCAGAACAAACAACACGTTTCACCTGTAGTTTCCATGTAATATCCATGGATCACGTGACTAATTATAACAATAACTTCTCTTTTTTCAGTGCTATTTTTCAAAAAAAATAATTAATGAAAAATGACTTGTCCAGGGTGTACCCCGCCTCTCGCCCAAAGTCAGCTGGGATAGGCTCCAGCCCCCCCGCGACCCTCACGGATAAGCGGTTACAGAAAATGGATGGATGAATGAAAAATATCCAAAAATTTAACAAAGACACGTTCACACAAAATTATATTTATCAAAAAAATATAGCAAGATGAATTAAGAGAAGAATTTTAGGCATTTTATATCATTTAAAGTGATAACATTATACAACCAGCTGAATAGGAAATTCTAAAAATCTACTACAGGTCCTACTGCCGTCCTTCTTCACCACTTAAGGAGAAGGGTGAGTGACAGGGGGCCTAGTGGCTCGTCTGTCCCTGCAGGTCTAAATTATCAGTGGAGAGAGACAGATAAAAGTTAATATAATATCACAGAGAAAGAAAGAACTCAAATCCTGTCTTTCATTAAGTCCACTGGGTTCAAGAGCATTCATGAATCTAAATTGCCTCCCTCCTGGTTAATAAAGTTGCCCTCTCTTGGACTGAGTTTCAATGCCAGTAAATTTAAGGGATGTAGCCAACATATGGGTTTTCCACGTGTCGTGTTTAGCAGTCACATAATCCCTGTTCCCAATTCTAACAGCAGCCTGATGCTCAGCTACCCTCACTTTGAGATTTTGCTTTGTTTGGCCCACATACATTAAACCACAAGGGCATTTCAAAATATATATATATGGAGTCATTTATTACAAATAAGTATAAAAGTCAAGAAATGACATTTAAACTTTATGTTCGACATTTTCACTTTATTTTCAACATCCCAACTGTATTTTCAACATTATACATTTATTTTCTAAATTCTGACTTTATTTATGACACTTTCACTTTATTTTCTAAATTTTAACTTTGCTGTCAACATTTTAACTTTATTTTTGACATTTCAGTTTCAGTTTTGACATTTTAACTTTATTCTCAAAATGCAAGATAAAATTACAAATTGTCCTCCTCTGATTTATTTTTTCTTATGCTCGGCATTAATACTGAAAATTCAATATTATTTGCAACATTTTGACTTTTTCCTTGAATTGCAAAATAATAATTCATTTTCCCGTATGCCTGACCCTGTAATTACAACCCTTATCTGTTAACCTCTAGTTTATGAGTAGTCCTGAATATCCATAAGTCAAATCTAAAATGTTTTATGACACATTATGTATGTTTGAGTGTAGTCATAAAGCATCATAAATGAATTATGATTCACTATGAATGTCCCTGTCTCCACAGAAAGTGTTAGCGATGATTGTGAGTGATGTGCACCGCTCTGTTCTCATCATTCCATCAGTATCAACACACTAATGTGTAGGAACGCACTTTTCATTAATGAGCAATTATGACCTGAATATTATATTTTCACCCAATCTTTTTTCTTCCTTTTTCCTCCCAAAATGTGGTGTGTGTTTGTGTGTGTGTGTGTGTGTGTGTGTGAATATGGCAGTTATGGGTAGACTCCTGAACCATAACACAGTAGCTGCTAATGAGGGCTCTGGGGAGACAGAGAGAGAGATGGGGGTTGTTCATCAGTTTCCATATTATTCTCATAATCAAGGTCCCCATTCACAGGCTGCAGCTCTGCATGTTGTTGCAGTGGCAGCAATTACCATCTTCCACACACCAAACTGACTTGTTCTCTACAACTAATTATCTTTACTCCCTTTCCCCTGAAAAATTAAAGGAAAGCCGTCCTTGATAGATAATTTATTATGAAGCAGTAGGACATCATCAACACTGCTGAGAAGTGCGTTGTAGTTTTCATATTTTCAATGCTCAGATTTACAGTAGGTCTGAGGCGGAGCACGGCAGGCATGTTGAACACGCTGTTTGCTGGAGTTTATCCTCTGGTGCTCTTATCAGTTTGGAACGAAAGAAGAAATTGCTGAATGTTCAAGCTGCGGGCATTAATAGAATTCAGCCCAGATAATATTGTAGCTGGGCTCAGTTCTAGACATTTAATTATGGGGGAGAGGAGGAAATGAAACATTTTAGTGCAAGTAGACCCTCATATTTCACACCATCAAAGTAAAATATTCATGACACGTTTACTTAGTCCATTTTCATTATTTTACAGACACTGTAGGCTTATGTTTCATGTTCAAGATGAAAATGTGGGTCAAATGCTTAATTCTTTTTCTTTTTTTTTAAATAAAGTTCATTATAGCACCACAGTTGTTCTCATTCAAGTCAAAGATGTGTTTGGACTTCATATATTTTTGAAATTTGCTTTTAATAGTTTTGCAATTGTTGTTAAAGCATGTGTTCTACAGAGGTTGTGATGAGATTGCGTGTCTTTGCAGTGGGTTTAGCATTTCCTCTGATCAGACGAAGCCAAACCTCTGACAGAAGCTACAGCCACTGGCTGTGACAACCACAGCTGTAGCTGGCACCTGCTTGTTGGTTTGGGGCTGAAACACCTTCTGTGGCTCTGGCTGCAGCTACAGTTGAGGCAGTCCCTCCTCACCAGAGAAAAAACAGCTGTAAAGGTCGTCTGTTCAAGCAGCTTATTACGAACATATTTACATTTACCGTTAGGTGGCGACCTCTGAAGTGAGGAAGTTACATGGTGGAGTTGGGGTGGGTGGATGTGTGAAACAGATCCTTCACCCGGGAGGCTGGAGTTCATGTTCCGTGAAGTGACATGACTTGCAATAAGTCACATGACATATTGTAACATGCTTAAAAACAGGTCTGACTGTAACCTTTCAGGCTTCATGGGATTCCAAAAGGTGGCAGAGTTTGAAATATCTACTTCAGTTTTGCCTACATTTTGGTGAGAGCTGCAGTCTTAGCTAGAGATGGGAAGTAATTAAGTACAAATACTTATTTACTATTTATGTAGATTTTTGAGGTAAGAAAAAATCCCAATCCTCCATTTTTCAGTTCACATCACTACAGACTGTGTGAACACATCCTTTTATCAAGCAGAGATCTTACAGTATAACTTATCCTTTAACCAACCCTCATATATTCATTGCTCCATCTTTTACCGATTCCCCTCCATCCCTCTATTCCTCAGGGCACTCTTTATTATCTGAATCCATTTAAATGGCTGGTGAATACTTCCAGGTAAGTACTTTCAGTCTCAGCCATAAAAGAAAAACTCCTCAAGGTGACCTCATCTTCATCGTTCTTTCTTTCTTCTTCTCCTTCCATCTTCTGAAAGGCTCTCAAGCTAAAGAGGTGTGGGCTTCCTTTTATGGCACCCTGTTGAATCAGACTTATTGGTAAATTAGATTAACGCAGCCTGCTCCACACAGTCAGCTTGGATTTAGGCTGCCTTTCTTCCCCATTACCTCTGACTGCGTGAGAGGCAATCTCCCCCGGATGTGGCAGAATTGAATAGAGGCGATGTCAGCCTCCGTCTGGTACATTTCCATCAACAGAGGTTCAGACAGCGGTTTGACTTGTCTGATGTGTGTAATGTTAAAAAAGAATATTTTCTCTTTGATCGCTTCAATTGCTTGCTGAGCTCAGGGCGAGCTGATATCACTTGAGCTGCTCAGATCTGTGAGTTTAGCAGAATGATTTTGAACACCATGCTGAACAGGAGAGGAGGGAAGGTGCTTTCTCTGAAACTCTTCCTTCCTGCAATGCTACAAGGCCGCTTTTGATATGACTTTCATTTGCACTCAAAGTCAGTCATCTTCCCAAAAAGTGACACATTTGCTGTTACTTAGTCTGGTAGTAATTCAACCTGTTCCTGTAATCTAATTCATCCTGTTCCTGGAATTTATCTTACCTGCTTATGTCACTCTGTAGCTGCTGACGTGATATGAAACTCAAACCTAACCTAACCCACTGCCATTCACAGAAAAACAATGAGATCTTTCTGAGCTGGCACCCTCACTGTCAGGGAAACATCTTCTGTCAGTACCTTCCCAAACAATGCTAAATTTAGGCAAGTATAACTACAATAGATGAGTAGATAGATCCTGGCAACACTTTATTTGGATGTGCATAAGACTGTTATTACACTGTCATTACCATGTCATGACACCTGACATGAGCATAAAGACATCTGTATGAATGGTTATTATGGTTAAGTGTCATTTGATCACTTTATGCAACGTTAACAGTGAGATGTCTTTGTTATAGCAACTTGAAATTATTCAAGCCAATAATGTCTTTGTTAACCCAGCTAACATATCCTGTCAATGTCTTTGTCATGACAACCTGACATGATCAAACTTAGAGAAACTGTTCAGCTTTATGTTTTAACATAACATTAAACTGTCATATGTGGCTTGTTTTGACCATTATAACTGTGCCATGAATGTTTTTCATGACTTCAAGTAAAGTGGTACTATTTGGATGTGTCATAAAGCTGTCATTAAATGTTATAAGGCCAGTTTGATGATTATAGCTTACAGTTGGCTGATGGACAGATAGCGGTTAGCAAGTTCACTCGTTGCTAAAGTAGGCTAACCACTGTCTGCTGTTATCTGTAGCTGTTAGCTTGTTAACTTGGTCAGTTGTGGAGCTAGCTGACTAATTAGCTGACTCAGCCCCACGGTGCCAGCAAGAAAAACACCACAGTGCTATATTCTCTGGTGTCATTCAGGCCACTGTCAGTCTCGGAGGCTGTGTTTGCACACCAATCTGGGAATCTGTTAGCTATCATCTGACATTGATTTAGCCTTTTGGGGCAACAGTTGATGTTTCGGGGCTTCTGGTGTAGCCAGCAGATATCCAGGCCAAGCCATACTTTTCTGTGGCCAGTCATTTTTTACAATCTCTATCTGCATATGAATGCTGATTTTTTTGTTTGTTTGTTTTTTTGTTTTTTTTTTGTTAAAGCTTATTAAAAACCAATTGTCATCAGATCGTAGTTAAGGGGTTCTGAGACTACATTTTGGCCAGTGAGTTCAGCTTCTTTTGCTCACCCACACAGTTAATTTACCTCCATGCAACCAAAGCCTGCACCACAAACAAGGACACTTCTGATACCAAAATCTCAACTCAACTCAACTCCACTTTATTTATATAGCACATTTCATACACAAGGTAACACAATGTGCTTTACATTGAGCAATAATACAGATAACAATAAAAATAGTGCAAAGTGTAAAAGAAGTACTGTACAAATATCAAGAATGTACAAAACAAATAAGAAAGAATACACACATGTACA
>JAJHUR010091589.1:0-16763 GCA_027495735.1 Lutjanus campechanus
TCCATTGCACATAAACATTTGTCAATATTCCTTTATTAACTAAATAAAGCTATGAAAGCATTTCCTACTTACTTACTATGACCTTATATCCTCACGTACTTTATAAGTGTTCATTTTATAACTCACAACTAAAACTCAGTGCCTAGTTCATGACTATTTTAAACATCCTGAGGTGCTTCCCTACATTTGAAACGATAAATACTGAGGCTACCAGCTAGTCAGGTGTGTTCAGTTAAGTTTTCACGGGGAGGAAACAATGAGACTCGGCGGCTCATTGTTGTGTTTGTTGTAGCCCCTTGGTTTCTCTTAATTTGCGCAGCCCTCTTAATTGCAAGGGTGGCTCACTGAGAGCACAGTAGCAGCAGTACAGTGTGTGACTCGGTGAGTGTGTTTACATGCACGCAGTATTCTGGACACCAGCTAGAAAGCCAACAGACATTATGCAAACAGTTGGAAGTGTATGAAGCTGCAGCAAGCACCTGGTTAGCTTAGCTTAGCATAAAGACTGGAAACAGGCCAAACTGTGAGCCTGACTATATCACTGTTGTTTATTCTGTGTGGAAAATAAAGCATTAAATGACAAATTGTAGTTTTACAGTGGTTATTTTGCCTGGCAACCTTTAACAAGACTAGATTCTAATAAGTCACTGCGCTCAGCCAAGAAATAGTCCAGAAAGGTTTTGGACAGCCAGGAGATGGCTAGCTTTGCTTAGCTTAGCATAAAGCCTGGAAAGAAGGGCAAACAGCTAGCGTGACCCTGTCCAAGAGTTAAAAAAAGAAAATACACCTAACAGGTCCTCTAAAGCTCATGATTTGATGCATTTTATCTTGTCTGTTGAGAATGATCTGGATGCAGATCTCCACAAGAGCATGCAAAAGAGGCAACTCCGCAAAAGACAGGAAATTTGATTCCAACCACCATAAAATCAGAGACGATTCTTTGATAAAACTTAACAAAAGAATAATAACGATAACATGGATTATGGAATATGGATTATATTTTGTGGAGAAAATACTTTTTGGTCTTCCCTGTCCTCTGATGGCTCAGACTCTTGGTGATTTACACAGTTTCCTGGTGGACAGATAGCTTTACCTGTTGGTAAAATAGCTAACAGCTAGCCGTCCAGCTAGCAGCTCGCAGTGTTGCTACCACAGGAGCTTTGGACCATGGGTGGAGTTCCAGGGGGAATGCTGGTGGGGATCGGTGCCTGTATGTGCTCCAGAACCAGAGCCAGGCAAGTGGACAAGATAACCGGACTCAGCTAATAGGGCCACTAACGTTAGCTGCACAAGTTATTTTTCCCCCCAAGACTGTTCCACCTAGTTCCGCCCTATTGTGCAGTGATTGCTGCAACTACTGTGCTGTGATTGGCCGTGAGTGTAATGGCAGTTGGGAAAAATGTGAAGCTAAATAACACTGCCAGCTTTTTAGACTTAGCTGACTTCTTGTTTTCAATTTTCAGTCATAGTTTGGGTGAGTTTAGACACCAAACCTACTTGGGTAAGTTTACGTTTAAAAGATCACGGTTTATGGTTAAAATAGACCCTTTGACAATGTTAGAAACAGCTTTCTGTCAGTCACAAGCATGCACGATTGAGGTAAGAAGTGCTAGCCAATGACAGCACAGTAGGCCAAAACAGTCTGAAACAGTCTTGGGGGAAAAAAATAAAGCAAGCTGCACGGCTAACTGTGCTAACTAGCTAACAGTAGCAGTGAGCGCTTAGCTATTTTAGCAACAAGTAACGCTATCTATCCTTCAGGAAACTCCAACATCAGATGGAAAACCAGAAAATGTTTCCTCCATAAAATTTCATTGAAATCATTGGATTTAGTTATAAAGTTGTGTTTTTGTCTTGTTATCGGTGAGGCTCAGCCTCCAGAAACACTCTAGAGGTACCTCTTGTGCATAGATCTGCAGCTAGGTACTCTTGTGTGTGTTTAATCAATCAAGTTGTGTATCTTTTTTTTATCAGGCATTGTGTGCTGGACTATAGTTGGTCATGTTTAAAAGGGAATCTGAGATTTGAAGAATTCTCAGGCCATTTGTACGCCTTGTTTCTTCATTTTGCACATTGTACAAACAAATTATTTGTCAATGCTGTGATTAAGATCCGGTAAGGTTTCGGGACAGGAAACGCCTGGTTAGGGAGGCTGGCTTGGTTTAAAATGATCTCTCTTTCGCAGGTCTGAGGTTTCCTTCTAAATTTGTTGACCAGGCGCAGTGACTTCCTGAAGCGTCCGCCGGTTGCTCGGCACCCTCATGGTGATGGCAAGACTCTGACAGGTGCAATTTTACAAACTTCAGAACATGGATGTGCGAGTAAACACACTCAGCGTGAATTCTGAGGCAGGACACTCCTGACACCCCAGCTGTCACCATAAACCCACAAAGAGCTGGCATAGCATGGTACAGTACCTAAATCCAGACATGAGTGCAACTTCATGCAAAAAATGATAAATAAAAAAAGAAAGAAAGAAAGAAAGAGAAAGATACTAGCGCTAATCATACAAAAGCAATGACAGGGAACATGTTGTGTGACAGGAGGTCACCGTCATGTCGGGGCGTTCCCACGGTCATGTGTTTACAGTATTTTTATATACAGAATGATCTGCTGCGATGGAACAGTTGGGGGAGAAAGCACAGCAAGCCATTCCTTAGCAGTCATGAGGGAAATCATCGGGTAATTACAGCAGTTTTTGTTTACAGGACAACATACACACTCGCTAATTAGACACATCTTGCTACCTGCAAGGTGTGAAGAAACTTTTTTTTTTTTTTCACATAGTGAAATCCTGTTAGATTACAGCATGCATTACTCTACGTGCTAATGCCAGGGGTTTTTGTTGTTGTTGTTGTTGTTGTTGTTACTGATTCTTCCCAGTTGATGACTGTATGTCCTTACAGGGTGGAATGGTGTTGTCTTGTCCTCAGTGCTTCGGTACTCTCACTGTGCCTGGATACACACACACAGAAGAGCGAGTTTAATGCTGCTGACAGCCTGCAGAGTCTGAATTAATTTGAAAAAAAAAAAAAAAAAAGTATAAATGACTCTGTGGCGGTGTGCCATGGTGCTTTGGGTTGGAGCAGAAGCTCATTATAATGAGCCAAACAAGTATTTTATTGGCTGATAAAGGTGTCATGCAAATGTTTAGCTGCGGCCAACTCTCCCAATCCAACAAATGAGTAAACAATGCTGCTATAATTAGCACCAACTTCTGTTTGTCCACTTGCAGAAAATAAATGAACTTCAGGCAATTTGTTCCCATAAAATTATTATATACGGAGGCCAAGAGCAGATGTGGTTGTAATCGTTTTATTTCATCCCATTATCTTGAGATGATGAGTTAATTATCCACTTATCTCAGCATATAGGAGTCATGTGATGATGGTTAATTATCTTGTTTCTTCATGAATCTGTTGTTTCCCAAAATACGACAATGACGGGTTGTTTTCTCCTGATGACGGGTGAATTATCCCGTCATCTCTACAGAACAATATGTTTTTTTGAGATAATGGGCTGATTAGCACGCTGTAAAAATGGAAAAAGGCAACTTGCTGCAATACATTTTTGAGTTTTGAGTCAATCTCAAACTCTTAAGGTTTTTTTTTATTATTATTTTTTGGGTGTTTTGCCTTTATTGACAGGATAGCTGAAGGTGTGACAGGAAGGGGGGTGGAGAGAGAGGGGGGATGACATGCAGCGGATGGGCCGCAGGCGGGAGTCGAACCAGCAGCCACTGCAGAGGACTGACAGCCTTTGTACACGAGGCGCCTGCTCTACCAACCGAACTACAGGGGCGCCCCAACTAATAATTTCTTGAGATAATTTACTTTTCTTCTTTAGATGAACTTAAATCTTTGTGTTTTAGAAACATAAAAAAAAGCATTTCAAAAATTACTGAATAAACTCATTGAAGTGAAAGTGAATAATGTTAACATTTTAATATTTTCAGTTAAAACCATTTAATTTTCAGGCACCCAAATAATGATAAATTATGTTTACAGCTCACTGTGACAAGTTTTTGAGATTTTTTTTTCTAAAACTCAAAAATTAACTCAAGATTATAAGTTGGGGAAAAGTTTTATAGTTCATTTAAAAACTTAAGAGTTTGAGTTGGGCTCAAAACCTCAAAATCTATTGTAGCAAGTTGTCTTGAAATTTTGAGTTGTCTCAACCTTTTATTTTATTTTTTTTACAGTGCACATTAACTTGACAATATGGACTTTTTTCTTTTGAAAACAACATATTTATCCCATTATCTAGAAGAACCAACCCGTTGTTGTATTTTGAGAAATAATGAGATAATCAACCCCATTATCTCAAAATAACAGAATATGTCATTTTTGATCTTGGGGTAACAGAATGAAATTAAATTAGTACAACCACAGCCATTCTTGGCTTTCGTACTAAAATTATATATGCATAATATAATATTAATTAATTATAATTCCTACTTTTTGTTGTTCATTCTGCTTCAGCTGAAAAAAAGAGAGGGAATATTGAATTTATATTAATATGTTTTGGCCTTGTTTTTTTTTTATGATCAACAGAAATAATTCTGCATTCTGTTTTTGAGTGACATACTTTATTTAGTATGACAGTATTATAAGACAGGCTCTCAAAGATTAAAGTAGGAGACAATTAGCACGTAGTGAGACTCACCTCTGTCCCCACCGTTCCTCATGTTGGTCTCCTCTTCGTCTCCCCCGTCATCTACTTTAAAAATAAAACCAGCAATTTCAGTGACGATGCCTTTGGTGAAAAGTCAGAAACATATCAGATGAAGAGAACTCAGTAGTGACATCTTAAACTCCTTATAATAAAACAGATAGTTCTGCTCCTTGATTATGACTGACTGAGCCACATTCGAAGCTGTTGTAAAATACTCTATAAACACACACCTGTGACCGCATTACATCAGCAACACTGCGCCAACAAATTGATTAAAAATGTCAGGTTTTGCTGTGAATTTTGATTAAACGGGGCTAAATGTGGATACGAGGCTGAAAGAGGAGGATGAGGAAGATTTAAGAAAAGAAAGGAGACACATTGAAATTAACGACAGAGAAACTGAAGAGCCGGTAAAGTCAAGAAATGAAGCCGCTTGAGCCGTTAAACAGTGGGATTTATGTCTGAGCGGCCAGGGAACCTGCTGTGTCCTGTTGCTTTGATGGAAAAAATAGCCTGCTACCTCTCATTGCCGCTGCCCAATCCACCGGACCTTTATCTCCATCCAAAGTGGACAAACTACACAATGGCAAGTTAACGATGTAACTTTAGCTAGCTTAAATCATGTCAGCGACAGAGCATAAAAGCCATCCCATCAATCTTTCTGTGGCCAAACTTCGACGAGAGAAGATACTGGAGGAATATCTAACACACCTGTCCACAGTCAAGCAGCCTCGCACCAGTAAAGAGGAGAGCTCACATAACTGAGCACCACTTCAGTGATCGCACAATTAATGTCAACAGATATTCAGATAGTCAGATAAATGCTATTAATCATCCCAATCTTTAAACATGCTTTCTTCTGCGTCTCGGTGTTGCCTGGCAACCATTCTGATAAATGACGCTGAAGAACTACTGAAGAATTCCTTGCATTTTATTTGCTGTGTGTTTATTTTATGACACCTTGCCACGTGTGTGTACTGTAGTAACTGTTTCCTATAACCTCTTTGCGTAAACACCCTTTTGCCGTTCTAAAATCACTGTAAACCACGGCTTCTTGGGGCTTCTTGCTTTAATAATTGGAGCCATAGACTGTATATTTTAAATAGGTTGAAATCCTATTCAATTTTAATTTAATTTAATTTAATTTATGATCTATGCTTGGAGCGAGTTGTTTCCCGCTGCCTAATTCTCCCCAGATTTGGGGAAGCTGAGTCAGACTGCAGGAACACTGCAGGAGTGCAAGACGAGAGCAATGTCGTAAATTGACGATAACAAGCCGGGACGAGTCGTCCCCTGTAAGTTGATCAGTTCATAACTGTCAATTTTCTGTCAATGTAAAGTTAAGCCTGTTAACCTGAAACCAAAACCCCACTGCTCTGAAAAAACACACTCTAGACTTTGAGTTCAGTGGCTGCCCATCTCGCCGCCTGCCAAACTCCATTAACATTTTGCTCAATTTAACCTGTTATAAACGCCTACGCCTTCTACTAGATTATTATGCATTTCTTGCGACTCATAAACAAACACTTACTCATTTGGCGAACGTTCGGCATTAATTTGAACTCTAATTAACATGAAACAGACAAACAATAAGAGTTATCCTAGCCAGGAATAGAAATTTTAGAAATTTTAACACGTTTCCTTGATCTCTGATGACATATCGTGGTCATTTTCATAATTTATTACCTTAAATATATCACAGATTTCTCCTTTAATCCAGGAAATAAAACAGTCTTAAACAAATCATAATGATAAGATACACTGAAACATGTGGTATAGACTAACCTGAGTGGAGCTCTTTCACAAGTGATGACATTGTGTTTGTGATTGAGTCAGCAGCAACTAATAGATCATTCCGAAGATTTCTAGGTACACCTGGAAAACACAGACATTTTCACGTGAAATGAAAAACTCATGCAGTTTCTAGTCTGGTCTCAAACCTAGTTGAAGTGCATATCCTGGTGGTATTACCACTGTATTATTGTGGAATTTGTTTACTGATAACTATTAAAAAATGTGGGTCTTTCTATATTTTCCCATGTCATTAATAACTACTCTGTATGTTATAGATGGTGAATAAGTTAATAATAAATGCTCTTTGTTTCAGGTGGTGATGCATACTCACCCTGAGCGAAGGCCTCAAGCACGTCCCCTCCCACCCCCGCCAGGCAGTCCTGCGGTGTGTGAGTTGGGGTGGACCCAGCCGAGGTGGAGCGTATGGGCATGGGCATGGAGCAGCCCGCACCGTGACTGGGGGAAGAATGAGGGGAGCCTCCAGACTGGGACTGCAACATAAAAACATCCGTGATAAGTACAGTATCACCAGCAAATTAATGTAATATTTAGACTTTGGCATTTGCTGTAAGTTCCTAAAAGAGTTTAACATGTAAATGGAAAATGAAGTTTTACTTCTTTAAAATCCTTTATTTTTATTTTAAATAATTTAAAGAAATAAGGTTGTTTTTGTAGTAAATCAAAAGATGTAACATGAAATTAATGAGCTTTAAAGGTGCTGATATGTGGATTTTGTTACCTTTGGAAAGACCCAGGCTAGCTGTTTCCCCCTGTTTCCAGTCTTTATGCTAAGCTATGCTAACTAGCTATTCGGGGTAGCTTCATATTAACTGTACAGACATGAGAGTGGTATTAATCTTCTCATCTAATGCTTGGCAAGAAAGAGTATTTCCAAAAATGTCCTTTATACTCAAGTTTAGTCACCATGTAACATAAAACAATATGACTTCTTTTGTTACTTTTCTAAGCCTACAAATAAATTGGGAAAGTCGGTGTTAAAACATGTTTATGAGTTTGTTGCAGCCTTGATTTGCATCAGCAAATAAATACTATATCAACAAAAGAATGAGATGCATTATTTTGGTTAATTTAAGGGGTGCATAAGACTGTCATTACGCTGTCATAATCATGTCATGACACCCGTCATGAACATGAAGGAGTCTTTGTGAATGTTTATGACTAATGATGAAAATAGCATTGGTTTATTTAATGACATCTTTATGATGAGTCCAAAAAGCATCACTTTACGTGAGATCACAAAAAAACATTCATGACACAGTTATAATGGTCTTGTGGCAGCCAGTGTCAAAACCAACCAACCACATATGACAGTTTAATGTAACAATAAAACATAAAGCTAAACAGTTTCACTAAGTTTGATCGTGTCAAGTTGTCATAACAAAGACACTGACAGGTTATGTCGTCTTGGTTAATGTCAAGTTGTCATAACAAAGACACTGACAGGTTATGTCATCTTGGTTAATGTCAGGTTGTCATAACAAAGACACTGACAGGTTATGTTGTCTTGGTTAATGTCAGGTTGTCTTGGTTGATGTTGAGTTGTCATAACAAATGCATCTCAAACAATGTCAACTTTAAGTAACATAATTTACTGAATTACACTTAACTGAATTACAGAATCATGACATGGTTATGACAGTGTAACGGCAGTCTTATGTTCACCTCTTCAAATTAAGTGTTACCATTATTTTTATGTCTTTGACCGTGACAGGGGCATCTTTTTACTGGTGCATAGTTAGCAAACAGCAGGACATATTTGGTTATTTTGACATGACATGTTAGACAGTTAAGCTGCAACGATTAATTGTTAAATCAACTTTGAAGTGATTATTAAATTAATTGCCTATTTTATATACAGTATATCATATATTATCATCAAAGAAAAAAAAATCAACATTTTTCCAATTCCAGCTTATTTAATGTTTAATATTTTCTAGTTTGGGAAACACTGATCCCCATTTTTCACCATTTTCTGATATCTAATAGATCAAACAAATTAATCAGTTAATCAAGAAGACAATGGACAGATTAATTGATAATGAAAATAATCATTAGTTTCAGCCCTACTGGATAATCTTCCAAGTATGAACCTTTCATGAATCTGAGCTTCTGATGGAGAGAAAAGAACTTAAATCTTATTAATCTCTACATCAATAAAGCCAGTCCTGGAACATTTCAATGTAAGATGCCGTATTGTGATCACAGATTGCAGCTTTTGGGGAGAGATGGCCTTTTTGGTTCTAAAGATGACTTTTATTAAAACAAACACAGACACAGATGTGACCAGAAGAACTTAATCCTTAACAGGGAGAACAAACAAAAACAAGGCAAGAAAAAAAAACCAAAAAACGTTCTGGAAATCCTAAACTGGCTGGCTATGCTATATGTCGTCTCTATAGTGCACCTTTACTGCTTCGAGGGGGTAATGAGAGCCATATGAGGGTGAGCGACCGGGGCCTGTGCTGAGCTGAGAGATATATCTCGCAGAGAAAGGATCGCTGTGTGTCTCTGGGACTGGTGCAGGCCTAGGTCGATGGCTCGCAGCCAGGCAGCAGATGGCCGGCCAGACTGCAGTCACATTAGAAGGGAGGTTGTTAGCGCCGATGAAAGGAGCAGGTCCCTGACATTTGGGCTAAGAAAAACACGGTTCTCTCAACTTGTTTGGACCAAGGACCTGAGGAAACTGATGTTAAAGATGGTGTCGCAGTTTATAGTTTTAGCTCTCTAATGGTGCTACCGAGGAAGTGGTGGAGTAGGACTAGATTAGCGTAACCCAGTTAGATAGTGGAATCCTATTATCTCCTCCAACATCCCTCTTAAAAATCTATTACCAAAACTTCCTTCAATCACATCTGTGTGACGGGCTGAGTATAGTAGCATTAAACTAAGTGCTGAGACTAGAGCCTTGCAAACTGAATTAAGGGCAACTTACAGCCTGCTTCTGCTCCTCATCCTATCAGCCAGCAAAGGTAAGCGGTGAGAAAGAGCAAGAAGAGTGAGAGCAACAGAATTAAAGCGGCAGAAGATCAAGAAGAGGAAGAAGAAAGGGATTTCTGCATGCACCATATGGCACGTTAACAAAACTTAAGATCACTGCAACATCTTGGTTTTAAAGAATCAAACATGCCAACATCTCACTACATCAAACATGCCACCAAGCTTTTAAAAATAGGATCATGTAGACTAGATAAGCACTGCAGATTCAGGACAACGTGTCAGCGTTTATGCACCATTCTAGCTTGGATATTTAGATTTAGAGGGCTATTACATATAAATCTTGCGGAGACAGGTGATGGTCTTACCTTTAGCAGCCTCATGAGTCCCTCCAGCTGCACCATCAGCTCCCGTCTGCTCTCCTGCAGGGCTGACATGCGCCTCTCCAGCTCGTCCTTCCTGTGTCTGCAGCGGACAGAACATTAAAAAAAAACTCTTTACTTAAAGTTCCTCTTCACTCGAAAGTCTATTTTCCTTCTTGTTATGCAATCACAGTGGTAAACATGCTCCTGTCCAAACTTTTTTGGAACATGTTGTAGATTCAAAACCTTGTCTTTGTACTGTGTTCAGTTGAATATAAGTCAAAAAGTTTTTGCATATCATTGCATTCTGTTCTTATTTATGTTTACACAATTTTTTTGGAACCGGGGTTGTAGTTAAATGTTTGAGCTTCATTGTACAGAAAGACATACGTGCAGCGTTCGCTGCTAGAAGGATGCTTTGACATTTATTTGCTGAAAGTGGAAAGTTCCTATGTGCTCATTAAAAATCACATTTTTCCAATGTTCAACGTGTGACATGGAAACAAACACTCACCAGTTATATTTATAGATTGTGGAATTCTAATGAAGCAGGAGTAGATGTCATTTTTTTGTGAATTAACATTATCAGATACAAATTACTGTTCAGTAGAAGCAATTTATATGCATGGTAAAACATGTGTGGAGGGCATCTTTAAATAAAGCATCGTGCATCGACATGGCATCACCATGGGATACGTGTTTGCAAATTATTTCACAAATACATGTATTTCCTGTAGATATTTTCTACAAGGTGGTTACTTCTTTTTTGACTTAGTCCAATAATTCAAGGATTAGTTGCTAAAACACAGGTACTAGATGTTGGAAGTATGTAGATTCACATCCTGTCACTGCGCTGTATTCATACTGTCTATAAGTATAATGTATAATAATACATCTCTAGTAGCTTCATTTGTACCAGTGTCCATGTTACAAATGCCTTTATTTTCATAATTAATCTGTCAACGGCACCTTCAGCGCTGAAAAAAGTGACATTTACTTCACACCAAGGTGATCTGTCTCTAGAGCTTTCAAAACAAAGATTAAATTTACAAGAGTACGACTTCCTCTTAACAATTTACTGCAAAATCCAGTCCACAAAATATTCCTTTTTTCTCACTGTGACTTTTTCCCCCCTTTCTTATTATTTCATTCTCATAATTCTCCTTATTTTAGCAAGGCTGCAATATCGCAGCATTATAAAACTGCCTTTTTTCATACTTAACATCTGCACCTCGCCGCATTGAGGCTGCCAAAGTATTGAAACTTTTTCACTGCTATGTGTTTAAAATGATACAATATCCTTTAATTATAGCGAAACTACATTAAAAAATAATCAGAGTGCTCGTTCAGAACCTCAGTTCAGTTCAGTCTTTATGATCCTGCCTGAAATTTGGCTTGCAGCAAAACCAGACTGTGACTTTTTATGTACCAGCACAGTGTGAAGGTTGATAAAAAAAAAAAATAAGAAAACCATTTTCCTACTTTTTTTTTTTCCTTTTTGCTATGGTATTAAAAGAGATATCAAGAATCTTTTTTAGACTTGGAAATGTCTCTTTATAAACCGAAAATACTGACCTGGAGCACTGACAGTTTCAAGAGAGGTGTACAGCTGATTATTTATTAATTTATTGCAACTATTACTCATGTCATTGGCAAGGAGAAAGATGATGTTCTCCAGGAATATAATCTCAACAACCTCACTCATTCTACAGCTAAGAGGGAGAGAATAAGTTTAAATTCACTGTTAAAAAAAACTGAACAACCTGGCCTCTAGGTATTTTTTAATAGTTTGAAAGGTTTACAGTAGCTAAATACTGTATCTGACCATCTCTTGTCGGTGAGGATTCTGGCTCATTCTCACCCTCTGGTGTTCACCATCTGTAACTGCACGCTGAAAAAGCCTCAGAAGACTGTAGCAATCGTCTGTCTGTTTGGAGTCGTCCTATCAAAAACTCACAAACATCTGCAGACTATAAACACCTCGGCTCTGTTATGTATCCCCGGGCTGAATAAAGGCAATATCAGAGCCGTCCAGCCGGGCTCCAAACACAGTGCACAGCCTGCATGAAATAATTACTACTTGATAATATCCTGGTCTAAAAGCTGAATCACAAACAGGCTCAGTGAGCTGAAAAATGCTTCTAGACATGTTTGAATTAAACATGAAAGTATCCTCTGGTGATATAAACCAATTATCTTACACTTTAATTACTATGTCTTTATGAAAAAAACAACAACATGCGATATATTCCTGTACAACAACATAACTGAGAAATTAAAATTCATCTCTAGTTCTGCTATAACTTTTTATAATTAATCAATATTAAACAGCTCCCAATAATTCATGTCATAAAACATTTAATAAGTATAAAATTTAAAACTTTATCACATCTGTTGACCATAAACCTGACTGCTGATTCATTATTCAGACCAGACCGGACAAACAAGGAGTCATTCAGGGCAACAAGTGCTCGTGAACGCGTCTCTTCCAAGAACTGGACCCGAGGGTCTCAGCGTCCTGCCAGCATGACAAATGTCCACACCACTGCTGGTAAAGCTAATTCAAAAACACCCTCCTGAATTAGTGAAGCATTACTTCTACTTGAAGAATGAGTTCAGCCGACATAAATACAACAGCCCTGAAGTGGTTTTACTACTTGATTTTGTTGATATATGGCTCTTTGTTCCTGCTGTTGGGAAGAAGATGCTCTGTAAGAGGTGTGGTGGTGGTGGAGGTGGAGGTGGAGGTGGTGGTGAGCGGGGATGATACCTGAGGAGCCGCAGTTCAGTCAGAAGTGTGGGGTTCTGCTGGGCTTTTTCTGGGGTCGGCTGAGAGGCCTGCTCGTGCTCCAGACGCAGCCGCTGGATCTCCTGGAGGATCTCCCTGCAGATGTTAGTCAGTTAATGAGTTCACTAAACAGCAGTGGTGAGACTCTTTCCTTAAAGGCACAGGTCACCCCGAAATCATGAATATGTATTTGTCCTCTGGCCTGTAGTGCTTTTCATCCATCTAGATTGTTTTCCATGTGAGTTGCAGAGTTTTGGAGGTTTCACAGATGTTAGAGATGTCTGACAGCTTCTGGTGCTCAAAGCAGCAAAAAAAAATTCAACAGCAATGTGTCTTTCCAGAAATCATGACTCAGCATACTCCAAACTTTGTTCTGAGCAGTTTCAAGTAGGAACCTTTATTCCCCTACCGAACTGCACCCACCAACGGGATGTAAACATTAATGGTGTCCTCCTTGGTTGAGCTGTAACATTAGCACCACTCAGCTAGCTAGCGCAGTGAAACAGTTTATGTAAAAAAGGAGAAAAGAGGAGGAAAGTTTTTCAAATGTATTTTTGGTGCTTTGAGCAGCATTTTGATGTTGTAGCTGGTTGAGATAAAGCTAATTTTAAAGGAAAAGTTTGACATTTTGAGAAATATGCTACTAATATGTTAGTGTCCACCTCACAAGTTGCCTGGCAACCTCCCTCTAAACCACAACTTGTCATTTAATTTTGTTTGGATTAAACAAACAAGATATAATGTTATAATGATATGATGTAACACAGGTTTTAGATGTGCAAATAGGCAGTTTTTAGACAGAGCCAGGCTAGCTGTTTCCCCCCGTTTCCAGTCTTTATGCTAAGCTAAGCTAACCAGCTTCTCGCTCATTTACAAGAAAGCAAATAAGCCGATCTGCCAACATGTCAAACTATTCCTTTAACTATTCTACAAAGTGTGCTGGGTTGTGTTTTGCATTTAAAATCTGAATATGTTAAGTGATTATTAATTATAGTTGTCAGATAAATATAGTTGAGTAAAAAAAAACCACAATATTTTCAAAAATAAGTAGTAGACCAGAGTAATACTCTGATGTATAACTTATGTTTAAATGGTAAATTGTACCTGTTTTTGTTCTCCAGCTCTGCAATCAGCTGTCTCTGCTGTTTATTGGCATCGAAGTTGAAACTCAGATCTGATGGAGGACATTGTTGCTGAAAAACAAAATTATCATAGAACGGCATTAACAACAGTGGGAGAACAAAAGTCAAACACCAGCTACCATCTGACCACAATGAGCAGTAATGATTCTCTGCTGGAAACTTATTATGTTTCTGCATAAACGGGGAGCCATTTCAGCTCACCACAGCTTTCCTTTATCCCTCCATAAAAAACATCAGACTGCAAAGTACAAATCCAAACAGACCCACGGTGACCCTACATGAACGCTGTCTGCCCCAGAAAACCTAGCGCAGTTTGGGTAACTTCACAGGAGAGATTTCTATTTCAATTTTACTTTACTATTCTTGCAACAATAACCTCAGTGTTGCTTAACACAGAAACACGGGACTCTCCAAGACAATGAAACAGTGTCTCGAGTTCAGGTTAGGACTCAGCTGCTATTGTCATGGAGAAGAATCAAGACTCTTTGATCAAAAAGTAGTACAATAGCTGCTGAACTAACCTAAAGTTGAGCCCTAAATGAAAAGTGAATTGATTAATAAGATACAGATGATAAAAAACAGTTTTCTCAACACTTTCACGTGCCTTTTGGTGCAAGTGACAGGATTTTAAGCTCGGCGATTTGATGTTTCTTGCCAAAATGAACCTTGGCACTCGCAGTTAACTTCTCCACTGAAATTTTTATGTACACAAGCTTGTACCTATGACTGTTTTTTAAAGAACCACATATTTTCTAGTGCAGTTTTTTATATTTTGAACAGATTATTTAACCATGAGAGCTCCAACTGTGAGTCACAAAATATTACCTCACTATGCAACTATAGAACATTTGATGGGTTGTTTGGTCACCGTGAATTAACTTTGATGGTGCTTATTTAGTTATGAATATTTGAAGAAATACTTTTCCTAATGCTGCTCCTTCACATTAAAAGTCATCAAGTGTATGACTTTTATTGTGAAACAGTCAATGTATTTGTCACCGTGGTTAGCACTTACAGAATTTATCAAAAGTGTATCTACAAAACAACAATTTTTTTGACAGCAGATCCTTTTTTGTTTTTTGCAAGGGAGTAATGGAACAGTCAGGAGCAGCCACAGTGAGCTGGTAGATGAAGAGCTGCAGGTTGCAAAACCTCCAACTCCTCAGCCAGGCAACCAGTTTCTTTTTATTGCATTCTGCTTATGTGTAGATTCATATTAACTGACTTCTTTATTAACACAATATCATTTTGTTTGGATGCACTCGCTCTTCTGTTGTATTGCAGAAAAAGTAGCACACTTGTTACCACTTCAACCAGGACTGAAATCATTAGCATTACTACTCTAAAACAGATGTCAGGCGTTTCTTATTTCATAATGTTTGAAGAAAGAAAACTGACTAACACATGCATGCATTAGACTGACATGACACCGTTGTAACCATGTCATGACACCTGTCATGAACATGATGTTTTTATGAAAGTTTAGAACTGTTGTCATTAACTGTTTTGTTTTTTTTTGTGTTAACTTGTTATGACTAACCCTAACCCTGATCTAAACTAAACTAGTGCATTTTAGACTTGTCATAAAGATGTCACTAAGTTTTATTACACTGTCACATGGTTGTATAACTCTGTCATGAATGATTCCCTCTACCTCACATAAAGTGATACACTTTTTTTTCTCATAAAAGTGTCATTAAATGTCATAAGATCAGTTTGACGTCAGAATGCGGTTTAGCTAGTTTACTTGTCACTCAAGTAGGCTAACAGCTAACTGTAGCTGGTGTTGCAGGAGTTATTCATGACACCATTACAAAAGCATCTCACAGTGTAATAACACTTAATGACACATTTATGCCAATACAAAATGTACCACTTTACTTGAGGTCAAGGAAAATATTCATGACATACTTTTAATGGTCTCATGACAGCGTCAAAACCAACCACATATGGCAGTTTAATGTCACGTTAAAACATAAAGCTAAATAGTTTCTTTACATTTGATAATGTCAAGTTGTCATAACAAAGACATTTTTGTCTTGGCCAATGTCAAAGTTACAACAAAGACACTCACAGGTTATGCTGTCTTAGTTTCAAGTTCTCCTGAAACAAGACATTTTGTCTTGTTTTATGTCAAGTTGTTATGACAAAGACATTGATAGGGTATGTTGTCTTCGTTAAAGTCGAGTTGTCATAACGAAGGCCTTTTTGTCTTAGTTAATGTCAAGTAGTAATAACAAGGACATTGATGGGTTATGTTGCCTTGGTTGATGTCAATTTCTCAGAACAAAGACTCAAACAATGTCAACTGGACATTAAAAATGACAATGGACATTGACCTATTGACGCTAAATGACAGTCATAAACTTTCATTAAAACTCCTCGATGTTAAAGACAGGCGTCATGAGCATGGTTATAATGGTGTCATGTCAGTCTTATGCACACCCCTTCAAAGTGCTCTCAACACTGCAAGTAAAACTGTTGTTGGATAATAAGTTTACTTGTCCCTCCCTTTCTTCCTTTGTCTTTAAAGAACATTTATTAATGACTGAGCATTACACAGTCTGACTTGCCGCGTGAGTAGTCTTAACTCCGCAGCTTCAACATTTAAGTTCTCGAGCCGCAGCAAAGCGTCTAACAATAACTTGTCAAAGCATTAAATGCGAAATGCAGGTTGACTGAAGCCCACCACGGGGCGTCCTGCGAGACACTCACTGTGGAGTTGCCCGCCTCGGCTGCCAGGCGGGCAGCGTAGCGAGCGATGAGGCGGTGCTCTTCATCTAGCCGGCTGGGACTCTCCAAGACACTGCCCAAAGTCAGAGACAGAGAGACACATCACACACACACACACACACACACACATATCCAGCTGCAACACTGACTCTAATGTGGAAGCTGTTATGTAAGTGAAGTTTATACAGTCACAGTGATTATATAAAACATTTTGCATGAATAAAACTTTATAATTGAGGTGACCTTCATGTATGACACTTGGCTTCTGACTCCAGTGTTGATAGACAGTCTGAGATAATTGGTCATAACAATGAA
>JAJHUR010091590.1:0-25369 GCA_027495735.1 Lutjanus campechanus
GGGGAATAATTAGGAATGTAAAATGTTTAAAATTACTAACGTTAGTTTGGTCCAGAGGTTCAGCAGAGCCACTTCCTCTGTTATAATATTATGTGAACAAGCCCCGCCCATTGAGGCAAGACGGACCAATGGTATTCTTCGAAAAGTCATATATTATAATATTTAACAGAGGTCCAGAGGTTCTCAATTTTTTGTCAGCCAAGGGCACCCTACAAGACAGAAAATATGCTGGAGACCCCTTCATGTATGTCCCTTTGAATTATAATTGTAATTTTAACATGATTAAAATTGCAATAGCTGTCCAAATTGGAGAAGCTGCAATATTTTGATACAGGAAAAGTGAGTGACAGAACAGCATTATAATGGAGTACTGTAGAGCTGCAGCAGAGATGCACTGGCTGGAACAAATCATGTTCTCTGTGTTTGCATTTATTTACAAACCCCAACAAATACTTTTCTATTCAGTGAAAGCAAAATCACAATCACAATCACAATATGTCACAAAATGTCAAAAAAAAACATCATCATCATGATTTTTTCCACATATTGTGCAGCTCTACCATAGCACAATACAAGTTCAAATAACACAAAATAATAACTAATTATTATTTATTTTACTTTTTTTTTAATATCATGATCATTTAAATGGACCCTTTGGCAGAGTGCCACAGACCCCTGGACCCCTATTTGAGAACCACCTTGGGTTTTACTCCCCAAATTCATTCCATGCTTCACCGAATGCTTGAAGTCAACAGCTAAAGCAAATGCAATTTTTCTTTTGTTTTGTTTGGTACAAATTTAAATCTAAATCTGTTTCAATATATTTGACCGGTTAATATCCAATTTCACAGAGCAGTGAGCAACTGTTTCCCTTTTGTTTCATCTGTTGGATCTTTTGCATTACAGTAAAAAATGTGTCTTTCTTATACTCTGGCTGTACAATATCTAATATAATCTATTTTTACATTTCCTGACTGTGTGACTAGCTTTTAGCATTAGCCCATAATTCTTGTGGTCACAGAGGTTGTTGTCCAGAAAAATACAAATGCCTGCTTTAAAGCAATAATACATAACATTTTTGTATTAAATTGTTTAAAAACACAAGAACTGTGCTGAACTGTGTGTGTATATTTTGATGAGTTGTGTACTTACATTATCCCAAATCTTTCCAATGGTCAAACCCAGAGAAATCTGTAATTTATTCAAAATGACAGTGCCTTTTCTTTCTGGCTGCTAGTTACTCTATCTTACAGGAAAACATGAGATATATTAGATGCTTCAGAGAGTGAGGAGGGAAGTCAGTGAATGTTACAAAACCTAATGTGAATAAAATTGTTATATTACCTGAACTATATGTCGTTTGTTATTGTTTTAATGTGAGAGAGACCCTTAGTGGCAGAACTTACATATTGTGTATGAAAATTAGTATTGTTGTGTTTTTGTTGCCTGAGACTGAGACATTTATATCAAGAGAGGGTGTGGGTCCTCTTCCATGAGGGCAGTAACCCAGGATAGACAAACCAAACCACTGTGGGCCTTTCACATTTTCACGAGCCTCGCAGCCATCACGCTCTTGGAATGGGAGGTTGAGATGAAGTGTTTGCAATCTGCAAGCTCACCACTAGATGCCACTAAATCCTAAACATTGGTCCTTCAATAACTGACAGAGTTGTAACTGAATTAAGTTCAAATAATTGTAACAGGTGGAAATAAAAAAAAATAAAAAAAACTGCATGATGTATCAGAATATTTTGCAGAGTAAGATGATGCAAAACACACAAGATCGTAACATATTATTTATTGTTGGACTTTCTAATGGCTAGTTCTGTATATAGACGTGGACATTAAAATTCAATTTATAATATTCAGAATTCTTTTGCTATTTATGTATTTTATGAGTTCATGTGTTTTGCATGTAGCTCACTATGCAAAGTAGCCACAACTACAGCAGTAGTGACTACAGCTATCAGATAGATGTAGTGATAAAATTCCCTTTTATGGTTTACTATAAGAATATATTGTAATATAAGAGTATAAATGTATAAGAATAATCAGAAATACTCAAGTTTAGTGCCTTAAAATCTGTATTTACCTCTAAAAATCAAATTTCCTCTCATCAAAACTCTCATCACATCCAACCACGTTTATCACTTTATATACATTTCCCTTCAGTTTCTTTCCAGTCAATATTTAATACTGTCTGGACCTTTATAATGTATCATTTCATTACTTGATTACTTTCCCTTCTGAATGGAAAACTCTGCTCTCTTCATGTGAAGAGTTGATGGTAAATGTGCTCATTTGAAGCAATAAATTCCTCGGTGCTGTGTGCTATATTAACCAAGACAACTGAGCTTTCCTGCTCACAGAGCCGTACAGCAGTGTCAACATGTACCAGGATGCATTACAGGTGAGCTTGTGATGCAGTAGGAGTATCAGATTTTGCAGCAGGAGATCTCAGCTTTTTCTGTTAATATTCTGGCACTGAGGAATATATTGTTTCATTTGACTACATTTAACATAAACACTGTCTGGACATGCACATGAAAAGTGGTGAACTTTCCCTTTAAGTCAGTCAGTTCAGAGCACCACTTCGAGAATTTCTTAAATGCAGCAGTCACAAATGTTTGTCTTCTACTTCAGCTTTTATTACACTAATAATATAGATTTTAATATCATATATTATTTATTTTGTTATACATGATTCATGCCTTTAGTAGACAGAATGTCTCAGATTATGGTCTTTACCTCAGAGCTCAGAAGTTATATCCTACAGTAAGTCTTTGATAAAACCACCTGGTGGGACACTCCTCTTGTACCTCATCAGTTCTCAGCAGCAGTTTCTTTGACTGCCGCAGCAAGAAGATTTCTACTTGAGGAGGTTTCATTTCTTTCTGTGGCTCTGCGGCACAGCAGGAACCACACACACACACACACACAAACGCACACTTACTGTATTTTCTTGACTTTCATCATTTTTTAAAAGAAGCCTTTTAACTTTTAGCAGGCTTCTGAGCACCCTGATATCTAACCAGCCTAACCATGCGACTTTTTTTTTGTTATATTTAGTTTTTTTTTGTTTTGTTTTGTTTTGTTTTTGTTTTTTTTGCCGCTGATGTTATAGCCAAATTAAATTTATTTTCATCTATTTAACTCTACTTTTCTGAGCCAAGGGTTGATTTGAAACATCTTACAAATACAGAGCACCACAATAACCTAACAAAAGTGGTCATTCAGAATAGTTCTACCCCCACTTCGGTGAGGGTTGTGCTTACTTTTGTGGTTACAGATAAGACAGAAATCAGAAAATTAGCAAACAGTGAAAGGTTAGGCTTGGTTCCAAAAAAAACCCTGCAACTCATGGAAGCACATCAGACAAGGAAACTGTTTGTCACTAGAGATGATATCCTTGTTCATCAGAGCTTGAAACCACAGTTCCACTCTCAGCAGCATCTCAAACCATTACCCGTAGATGAAGATAAAGACCTTTGATGTCACATTTCTATCATGTTAATTGATTTCTGAATTCCTTATGGGCACATAAATGTATTATATTGATTGTTAACTTGCGTATCAGTCATATCTCTGCTTCATCTGTGCATCGTTGATAATCTTGTGAATTGCATTTCAGAAGTTATTCATTATAAGGCTCAAGATTTTCTCAATTATGCATGAACAAAATTGAGATTTTGGTTATTGAGTAAAAGAGTTTGAGAAACATTTTCTTGACATTACATCTGCAGCTAAGAAGAGTTGAAACCATTAGTCGATTAATCGATTAGGCTAGTTGATTGAACTAAAATTAATTGCCAATTGTTTTGATAGCTGATTAAATGTTTCAGTCATTTTTCAAGCAAAAATGTCAAACATTTGCTGGTTCCAGCTTCTGCTTTTCTCTGTCAAATTCAGTTTACTGTCATGGAGGAGTAAGGAAATGGAGAATATTCACATTTAAGAGGCTGGAATCAGAGAATTTTTATATTCTTTTAGATAACAATAGTTGCTGATTAATGTAATGAACAATTATTAATTGATTAATTATTGCAGCTCTATTATTTCTTTTTAATAAATTGTTACTATATGGTTTTATTTCTTGTATTAGTCTTTTTATGTGTCTTTCATCTTATCTATTGCTTCTTTTTGCATGAAATGTGCTCTATCTATCTATCTATCTATCTATCTATCTATCTATCTATCTATCTATCTATCTACCCATCCATCCATCTATCTACCCATCCATCCATCCATCCATCTGCTGAAAGGTTTTATGGTGGGATGTCGTGTTTGCACCATCACTGGAGGAGGGACTTAACTTAGATCCGCTATTGGACCTACCGGCTGTCAGTCTCCGCTTTTGAGCCAATCACAATACGAACAAATTCCCAACTAACCACTCAGAAGCGGCCCTCGAGAGATGTTGTATCCGGATCAAATTGAATACACACAGCATCCTCCGCTACAGGACATCCCTGTGGTAAGAAGACAGACAACACTCACATCAAATGCTAAATGATGCGGTCCATAACAGAATAAACACCGTACTCGGTTTTGGCTTGCACATTCAAAGTCGTTTGTTCAAAGCATTTCTTGTATTTCATACAGTATAACCCAGAGGCTAGCAGCAGATAGCGGGTTAGCTTGCTAGCGCGTAGCGGTAGCCGTTTGGCGCTAAGTGCAAGTGTTTTTCTCATTCAGTTTCATCCTGGCTGAAATTGTGGCTGCAAACTGGGAATGTGGCTGTATTAAAATATAATTCAGGGTTTTCTATAAAAATTAGAGATAACGTTAATAATATCCACGAAGAAAGTGTGCAATGTACTGAAAGCAGCATGATAGTCTTGTTTAAGTTTGTGTTGTTTCTGCTTGTGAGCAGCGACTTAAAGCAAACCATTACTAATCATCAGTATCGTGTGAATTATTGTCTTGTATGCATTACTTGGTTAATATAAGGGTTAACCGCAGTGGTGTCAAGTAACTAAGTAGATTTACTCAAGTACTGTACTTAAGTAGTCCACAATTCAGTGGAAGAATTGTACTTTTTACTCCGTTATATTTATTTGACTAACCCTTATTTCATTTTCATATATAAATACTTCCTCTCCTCTCCTTGACATTGTTATATTCTGTATCTTACCTGATGTTTATAGTACACACACACTCACACACACACACACGATTATAATATATATAGTATCTTTACTTATTTATTGCTCATTATTGATGCCTCCTTTCTAGTTTGCTATCCACTTTGCTGCTGTAACACTGCAAAATACCCCATTGTGGGACTAATACACGATTATCATATTTTATTTTGTTTTATTTGATCTTATCCCATCTTATCTCAGTGCTAGTTAATTTTATGATGAAGATTTAACACAGTGGATAATATAATAAGCTTTAAAAAAAATACTGACACAAAGAAATTATTTAAGACTAAAATGGTGGTTTTCAACCTTTTTGGCTTCTGACATCATTCAAAAGTCAGTGTGTTGTCACATTTCACTTTTTTTTTTTCCTTTGAAATTTTTATCATAAGATTTCATTTGAATATATGTTCAAATTACCCAACATTTCACCAAAAATCAAATATTAGAGAAGTTAAAAAACTTAAAACTGATTTGTGTATCAGAAATGTATTTATTTTCTTATCTCTCTCATTAATCATCTCACAGCCCCTCAGATGTATGTGGTGACTCTGCATATTAAACTGTAAAGAAGTAGTTTGAATGAGTTCCAGCAGCTAAAACAGTAGCATGCTGCTAAAACATTAATGTTTCAGTATTAATGATCCTATGATGTCATATACATGTCAGTAAGAAGGGCCAAACCTCTACTTTTACTTTAACACTTTCACTATATTTTGCTGCTAATACTTAAGAACTTTTTCCTGAAATTATTTGTAATGGAGTATTTTTACATTGCTGTATTGGCTTCTATTATAGATTAGCTGTATAGGTTTTGGTCTAAAACAGTTTCTGTTGTTAAGTTAGGTAAAGTATATTCCATACTTTACCTAACTTAACAAAGCAGTGAAAACTGACTGCACCTATTGTGATTCAGTGAAATAGTTGTCAGCAGAATTCACATTAATTCAACAACAAACACACAGGTATATACTGATGGGTACTTGGTGTCTGGTAATGTCCATAATTGATGGAAATGTTATTATTCAGCTGTTTTTTTGTTGTTGTTTTTTTCCTGCAGATATACAACATTACAAATGGGGCGCAGAAAGTCAAAGAGAAAGCCACCCCCCAAGAAAAAAATGACTGGTAATCTGGACACCCAGTTCACTTGCCCATTTTGTAATCATGAGAAATCCTGCGATGTCAAAATGTAAGTAACTCAAAAAGCTTTAGAAATAGAGAGAAATGCATCGTGAACAACATAACTAAAATACTACCTGTTTTCTAGGGAACGAACCCGCAACACAGGAATTATATCATGCAGTGTTTGCTTGGAGGAGTTCCAGACTCCTATAACCTGTATCCTTTTAACCAACAAAAGATCACAGCATCATGTGTGGCCAATTTAATTGTGTTTGGGCTTGTTTGCTTGTATTTTAGGCTTGAAGGATATCTCACAGTCTTGTAAAAAATGAAACAATGTAAAAAGTCAGGTCAAGAGCCAAGGAACAAGTGGTTCATTTTTGGCTTGAATCTTGCTTTTAAGCATATGTTCAAAGAAATGCTGCAAAAGAGAACTTTTCAGCCTTATCTTTAAAAAGTGCACGGATCTCCCAGCAGCATTTCATATAAAGTTAAGTGAAAATTCAAATAAACAACATAGCTCCCTATTTTATGAAGTTAATAAAATAAATCAAACTAGTAAAACCTAAATATGCATCTGTCTCGCTGTCCTCAATTTGACGAGTTGCTCATGAGCTCTCCAGTGAGACAGCTTCTTTTCTCTTTATTTTTGATAGTAACAGCTGAAGATATGACCTGAAAGGGGGTAGAGTGTGAGGGGGGATGACACGCAGCAAGTGGGCTGCAGGCTGTAATCAAACCACTGATCACTGCAGAGGACTGACAGCCTCAGTACAAGGGGCACGCACTCTACCAACTGAGCTATAGGGACACACAGGTGAAGATGCACTTGTGACATGTAACCAGTCAATGCTGTGTGCGTGACATTGAGTTAGACTACAGAGTGATCAGCATCAGAGCTAGAGTAGCACATTTTTTAACTGATATATGTTATCGGAAAACAGATTTTAAGAATTATTATTCGCTAATTATAAAAATGCTGAATATTGACCCCTAATTTGATAATTTTCTGACTTTTAATGCACTCCTGCACTGACTTGAATAGTAGACAAATTATGCATATTTGTGCCATGATTGTTTATCACTGTGTATACTGTAAGTCAGTTATGGATGCACATACAGATGAAAATTTGCTTAACACTTTCAGCTATTGTGTATGTGTGTCTTGTCTGCATTTAGAATGCCCCTTAACCTTTTCTTAACAGATCTTTCCGAGCCAGTGGATGTTTACAGTGATTGGATCGATGCCTGTGAAGCAGCCAATCAATAGTCATGTTTTCCTGTGACTTACCTTCTCTCTAACCTCACTCACATTTCACCCCTCTGATTGGTCCGCTGAATTAGGTCCTGTTCAGCCAGCACAATGTAGCAAAATGTTCACAAGCGTTATGTTTTTACTGTAGGTTTGTGACATGTTTAACTTTGCTTCAGTGTGGCTCGCTGAGCATGACACGTTCCTCTGGCTGGGCCAGGGGGCTCACCATGTTGTTTTGTCTGCATCACAGTTTTTAGTGTAGAAGTCTTCATATGTCAGAAATTAGCTTATAAGTGTTTGTATGTGTGTGTTTTTTTTAAATGTTTCCCTCCTGATTTGGACTGATTTGTAGTATAATTTTGTTTAAAATGCAATTTGTATTTTCATGAGTGTAAAACATTCCATGTCCTCCAGCTGTGCTACTTTTGTGGATTTTATTTTAGATTTTAACCCTGTCTCTAATGCACTGAAACATTTTGTTGGTTAACAAACTTTTTGAACTGCCAAATCTTTCAAAATCTTTTGTTTTTTTTGTGGGGCCAGTATATATTTGTACTGTTTAGATTTTTATTATTTTCCCTTTTTAAAATCACAATCAATTACAATCACAATGTAATTTCTATTACACTACTTATGTGTATTTCACATCTATTGTGGATTTTTAGGTAATGACAGTAATGAGAAAATTAAACCTGAACCATATTTTTCAAGTGTTTTTTATTGCACAAATGTCATGTTTAGTGAAAGGCATATAGGAAGAAAAATCAAGAGGTTAGCAAAGATGTAAAGTTTGAACACTGCTGAAACAAAGCATACACATTCAGGTGAAATGTTACTACACATTTACTCAACATTGTTGCTATTCTGGATATCACAGGGAAGAAAAGATCATTAATGAATGCACTGTTAAAAACTACACTCCCACATTTGAATTAAATGAATGTTTAGACAATGTAAATGTAAGTGTGCTTCTCCACCACTAGATGGCACACTGCTACATGTTCTAAATCATGACCGAGATACCTGTGCTGCTAAATTACAATTGAACAGTCAAAGAGCTCAAATCTATTGGCACAAGCTTGTGAACCAAACATGAAGCTTATTGTGTAGCTAATTCTGACAGTCAACCAAAGCCAGTAAATCTGAATATTTTACAAGAAGGTTTTAATGTTTAACACCAGACCACAAATGCCTGAACCTCCTCTGTTAAAAACTCTGTAAATGTAACATTTCTGCCTGCTAATATGTTGAAAATACATCCTGTAACTGCTAGTGACACCTCTGACCTTATAACAACATTACATTCAAAACATTCGGTGGGTTAACAGTATGACGCAGAAGTTTCAAAACAAGAGTCATCTCTATATTTAGCATGATTCACTTAGCAATTATCAGCTGGCGCCAGGGTCTACTTTGATATTTCCATTTACAGACAGTGGTGGATGAAGTACTCAGATACTTTACTTTAGTAAAAGTAGCAATACCACAATGCAGAAATACTCCATTACAAGTAAAAGTCCTGCATTTGAAATGTTGATTAAGTTAAAGTACATAAACATTCTTAGCAATGGATAAAAATAAGCCCAACCCCCTGTGAATGTTACACTATAATATTACCTGTACTTACAACATATTTTATAAACTCATTTGTTTTGTAGGTAAAACCTTATTTTATAAAGTTATTAGAAGTAGTGGATTAAAAAATACAATATTACCATCTGATTTGCAGTGCAGCAGAAGTATAAATAGCATTAAAGGGATACTTCAGATTTTTTTAAGTGAGGTTGTATGAGGTACTTTTTCATAGTCAGCGCATTACTTCCTGTCCAGTTCGGACAAACAGAGAGGACTACCAGTGTAGGAAGCTGAGTAATATACTGCTGTGGACAGGGTCAGCAGCAAAACTTACTTTAGCCACCAACAAAAATATTAGTTTAAGCGTATGTTGTATTTACCTTGACATCAGACAGCCTTTTCTGGGAGACTGCTGCTCTTTAAGCTGAAAATCGCTTTCTCCAAACCAACCAGACTCCATTGGAAAAAGTGTAATTTTACCTCACAGAACATGGAAGTTGCTCATCTACTGCTGTCTCGATCTGTTAGTTAGTGTTATTATGAGACTTTGGCGTTTTAAAAGCGTGATTTTGAATTAACCAAAGTCACACAACACAAACAGTAACAGATAGAGGCAGCGGTAGTCAAGCAACTCCTGTGTTCTGCAAGTTAAACTTTCTGATTTTGCCAGTTGAGTCTGGCTGCGTTGGAGAGAGCAATAGTTGGCTTATATAGCAGCTTCAACTCCTCATCAGAAAAGGCTGTCTGACAGCAAGATAAAGTGGTAAAATATTCTAAATATAGAGTGCACTTGAACTGATATTGATTTTTTAGCTGACTAGGTGCTTTTCCTTTCCACAGCAGTACATTGCTTAGCTTCCTACAACAGCACCACTGCTGCTTCAATGGGGATGTGCTGACCACCATCTACTGTAGGTAAATACACTGACTGTGGATAAGTACCTCGCACAACCCCACTCAAAAAATCTGTCCCTTCAAATTTAAAGTACCTCAAATTCGTACTGAAGTACTGTATCTGAGTAAATGTACTTAGTTACATTCCACCACTGTTTACTGCACACAAGGTAAAGCCAGGTAAAGTGCAAATGGAGCAACAGCATTAAAGCCAAAGTTCACTAAGGCATGAGGCAAAATGCTTCCAAAAGGATGGAAGAAAAAAAACTGCTGGTGACTAAGTTTACCCTAACTTCAAACTAGATATCACAACACCTACACTTGCTCTTGTCTGACAGACCCCTCTACTTTTTCTAAATACTTCCTCAAAAACCAAAGACTCGTGCAGCACACAAGCCATGTAAATTAGCCCCATTAAAAAATGGCATGATGGGTAATTTTTGGCAGGCTTGTGAACATGACCATTTGTCAGCGCGGGTGCTCACAAAACAAAGCAAAGTTCGCCCAAAGCTACAAGTCCTCCTGCATCGTCCGGACCCGGAACTACTTCTGTGTCATCCCAAGGAGTTGAATCCTAGAGCCTGCGGTCGGAGCTCCAACGTGGATGTGGACTGTTCCAACTGGGTCAAAGTTCAATAGCACCAACATGATCACCTGTTTCCTCTCAAGGAACTTTCAAATTCAGCTTTGTCAGTGTTCAAACTGGACTGGATGGGTAGGGAGGGAGGTGAGACGAGGGGTATAAACAGTTATAAATCTCTAATTACATTGCAAGTATAAAAAGCTGTAGAAAAAAAAAATCTATAAATAGCAAAGGTCATTAAATCTGTTGTGGGTATTTTTTAGCGGTGATAAAATTCATACAGAAATTGGCCACTGCATGAGTACTTTGACGTAGGGTCAGTGTAAACACTGTTTTTTTTCTTCTTTTACTCGTGGAAAGACAAACAAAAAATTCCTATGAGTAAAAGCACGTTTAGAAAAAGCTGGGGAATGAAGACGACAATGTCGTCAATCAGTGTTAAATAACAGTCTGGAAGGTTTGCTCATCACAAAGACAGTTGTGGTTGGTTGGTTGTCTGAAGTTAAGCAAAGAGGAGGGACGGGGGTGAGGTGTGGTTTTCTTAGTCAGAGTACTGGTTGTAGCCATCAAACTCTTCACTGCCGTTGTTATAGTAGGTATCGGTGGGGTTGGCGCAGTACTTGTTGTCATAGACCTGGCGGGGCAGGCCGTAGGTGGTCATGCCTTGCTGGGAGGCCACTTTGTTGGTGCCCATCTGCAGAGAGATGGTGGTGGTGTCACAGTTCTCCAGCTCCAGCTTCTTGTCAAAGATGTGCCTCCTGGTTCCTGGAGCTGTCATGCCAGCCTGGGGGACAGTGAGCAAGAGGAAGAGCTTTTGAAAAAAAACATTCTAAAAGTAGTTTTAAGGAGCAATATGTAGCAGTTGCACATGCAAAAATGAGCACAGCTGTCTAAATAGTGAGTTGGAGCCATAGACTGTTTATTAAAGGTTGAAATCCTATTTTATATACGATCTATGGTTGAAGTGAGTTGCTTCCTCTCGCCCCCTCCTCCCCAGAAAGCTCTGCAGGCTGTAGGAACACTGCATGAGTGCAAAACGTGTGCAACATTGCAAATTGATAATAAAAAGCAAAGATGAGTCCTCCATTGTAAGTTGATCAGGTGTTTGTCACTGTTAAGTTAAGCACCTTATCCTGAAAACAAAAGCCCAAAACTCTGAAAATACACACTCTGAACTTTGGCCACTCAACATATTGCTCAATTTATCTGTTACAAACATCTACGCCTTTTACAAGATTTCCGTAATAGAAATGTTAATATTCTATTTATTCTATTACCATGTCTTCATTACTTTTGGCTAAATTTCAACTGTTGTATTACTGGAATAACACCAGTCTTACCCTTTAAACTAATGTATTACTCTTTTAAATACATGAAATGTCTGAGATCTGGATCAAATTTGTAAAATGGATGAATAAAAGCATAATTTTCCTCACCTGGCTGGCTCCCTTGTTGGTGCCCATCTGTAGGCTAATAGTAGACTGGTCCAATGGGTTGTCCATGGCCATCTTGGAATCATACAGATGGCGTCGTGTGCCGTACGAGGTCATACCCTTTTGGCTGGCGAGCTTGTTGGTGCCCATCTAGAGACACAGACACGGCAAAATGGAGTTATCATTCTCTTCTTCATCAATAATCCAAAAGCAGGGTTAGAGAGAGAAAAGACTCAGAAGACATTTCTGAGAAGATTTGTTCAGCATGAGTCCAGCAGGGGGCACAATGACAACTCACTGAGAAGTGTCTTGGCCAGCAGAACATGAATCTGCAGTATCATAAGCAAGCATGGTCATAAAGTTGTAGGTTACAGGTTTAACATTTCTGCTGCTCTGACCTGCAGGCCTATGATGTTACGTCCCTCCCTGAGCTTCTCTGGAGCGAAGCGGCGCTGCTGTTTCTCAGCGTACTTCACTCCAATGTCGTACTTGGAGTGGAAACCTTTGGACTTGGCCTGAGAGAGAGAAGTGGCAGAGACAGAAGGGAAAATGGTGGTAATAGAGTATTTTTCATACCCATATTGTTTTTATTATGCTCCTGCTATTGCCATATTGTAGTCCTAGTCCATGCAACACAAAGCATTCATATAGGTAGTCTGGTGGCTGCAACATGTATGTAATCACATCATATAATCACAAGATATGGATGTACATCATCATCAGTGCTTATAGTTGCTGTCATTTGGTTGAATAAAATGACTAACAGCTACTTCAGTTTTTGTTGAGTGCACCTGATTCTCTCATTCAGTATGATTCAGTGGTGAGTAAAGCACAGACAGCCTTTCCTACAAGATCTGTGTGTGTGTGTGTGTGTGTGTGTGTGTGTGTGTGTGTGTGTGTGTACGTGTGTGTGTAGCTCTCCCTCACCATTCCGGCCAGAGCGATGAGTGAGCTCTGGACCTGTGTGTGGTTGACATTCTCAAACAGATCGTTGGCCTCAAAGATGTCATGTGGCTTCAGGCCATAGTCTGTGATCGCACGGACAAAATTCCCGATGTTTTCCAGCTGAGGAAAAGAAAAAAAAAAACAGAAAGAAGGAAAAATGAGCATCTATTTGGCATCTAACATACAGCCTGAGTAGCTGCCTTGATACAATGATTATCTGCTGCTTTGCAGAGAATTAGATGAGAAGATTTATACGATTCTCATATTTGTATGGTAAATAAGTTAACAATACTGGAAACAAGGGGAAACAACTAGCCTGAGTGATAATGTGTTAATTATTGAGCTTTTGAGGTATGGAAGCCCTTTTCCTCTTATCACACATGTCATTATAAAGAAAGTTATTCAAAATAATGACTCAGCATCTCAAAATACAACCCTGGTTCCAAAAAAAGTTGTGTAAATAAAAACAGGATGCATTGATCAGCACATTCTTTTTAACCCATATTCAGTTGATTACAGTACAAAGACAAGATTTTTAAGGTTTTTGTAAATATACACTCATTCAAAGTTGGGACAGGGGCATGTTTACCACTGTGACACTCAGTAAGCATTTGGGAACTGAGGACATTTGTAGTTTTGAAAGTGAAATTCTTTCTCATTCTTGCTTGATATATGACTTCAAGTGCTCAACAGTCCAGTGTCTCTGTTGTCATGCATCATACGTTTCATGATGCACCACACATTTTCAATTGGAGACAGGTCTGGACTGCAGGAAAGTCAGTGTAGTTGTACTTTTACTATGAAGCCACGCTGTTGTAACACGCGCAGAATCTGTTGTCTGTCTTGCTGAAATAAGCGGGGAAGTGTTCCCGACCCCATCCTTCGTACACTCATGCAGGTTTTTAAAGCAGTGCCACCTGAGGGATCAAAGGTCACGGGCATTCAATCTTAGTTTTAAACCTTGCCCCTTATGTGCAGAGCTTTCTCCGGATTCTCTGAATAGTACAAGGTGAAATCCATATATTATTTGCAGGTCTGTGGAGAGAAAATTAAGTGGTGAATCTCGCCCCATCCTTCCTTGTGATTGACTGAGCCTTTCGAGGATGCCCCTTTAATACCCAATCATGATACTATCACCTGTTTACCTGTGAAATGTTCCAAACAGGTGTTTTTTGAGCATTCCACAACTTTCTGTCTTTTTTTTTTTTTTTTGGAATCTGGGTTGTGGTATCTCACTATTTTGAGATATGAAGTCAATATTCAAAGATATTAACTCATTCTTTTGAGAAGGTTCCTGATTATTTTGAAATACTAAGTCATTATTTTAAGAACTTTCCTCATTATAATGACTTACAGAATCTTGGCAGAAATGGGCTTCCATACTCCATATTTGGTTACATTTGGACAGAACCAGGCCAGCTGTTTTACCCCATTTCCCGTCTTTGTGCTAAGCTACTTAGTGGTTGCTTAATGAGCATGGTTCCCAAAATGTCAAACTACTGTGTTAATGTTGTGATTATAGTTTAGTGTGGACACTATAATTTTAAAAAATGGTCCCACTTAATGCACAAAAACTGAATTAAATGATGAATGCTAAATGTTGTCAGTATCTCAAGGCTTTTTCTTCATTTGTACATTGCCCTTTTTAATATTTGACTCCGTCTGGAAGTTTATGTGTGGCTTAATTTACAAATGTTAATTTCACAGGGAGAATTTTTAGAAAGAGTTTCTATCAAGCCTTAAAGCTTTTTCAGTCTAAAAGGCTAATAACAGCCATGCTGAGATGGGCTTCATTTGATATGGCAGCTACTTTATGGAATGTAAATAAGCTCTGTGTTGTCAATGCCAGTATGAGAACAAACCCAGTCCCACACACTCTGGAAAATGACCCTGACTAGCAGACAAATAAGGCTTATTTTCTTTCCATAGAGCTGGTGCATTACCTGGTGCCAGTTTTGACTGGAGTTGTTGATCTTTCTCACAGAACCTGGCTGGAGAACATTAATGAGTCTGCAAAGAAAGTGACACACATTCAAGAAGTGTCAGTTTTAGGAACGACTTTAGCAATGATGTAGCAGAATTATGATTAAAGGTTTGACATTTCTGCGCTACAAGCGTCCTCTCAGTGTCTAACCACTCACTCGCACAACAGGACTCCATCCTTCAGGCTCTCCATGAAATTTTCCCCGATCCTTTTGCCTGTCACATCCTGAATCCACAGCCTCAGCTCCTCTTCCTTCTGGGGGTCGTACTTCCCTGCAAGCTGAGGGGGCAGGTGTGAAACAAAGGTCAGAGGTCAAACATAAGATTGATGAGATTTGGCTTTTCTTTCTTTTCTTTTTTTTTTACAAAACAACAACTGATTTTAGCTCATCAAACTCTCCTTGGCCAAGCCCACTCTCCAGTGGCAAGCCTTTAGTCATTCTAGTGAAGTTCATTAGAAGCCCAAAAAACAGAATCAGGACATGTGCAGTCAAGTGAAGTCCAGTATAATATACCCTGTAGTACTAAGAAATTGAAAGCAGAGAAGAGACGAGTAAAAAATTATGCACAATTTGCCCCTTGTAACTCTCGTGGAAGAACAAAAAGTGATAATGTATGCACCAAACCGTGTCAAATATTGTCCGCTGGAATATAAATTCCATTGCATATTAGGCTATTTAAATTTAGCATTAGCATTTTCAATATTCAACAGATAAATTAGCTCTTTCCTTTTACCAATATGTAATTTCTGCATAATTTCGAAAAAGTTCCCTGTAGAAACTATGCAATTTGGTGCTGATAATACAGGAGTTTCCTTGAAAGAAAATAATGCATTTCTTTGTAATTGTTTGACATTTTGTTCTTAATTTTTAATTTATTTTTTTTTCCATGTTCAACTGATTTGCAGTGCACTGACAAAAGACTCTCCAGGTTACAGTAGAAGTTAAAGCTGGGGTGGGCAGTTATTTTGTGTAATTCTGATAAAGTCACAGGTCAGTAAGATAGTTGATTGAGCCTCATTCTAAAAACATCAGTATTTCATGTACGTACATTTGACGAAATGGAGTGTAGACCTATAAAGTACCATCAAATATGATACTCAAGTAAAGTAGAAGTACCTCAAAATTGTACTTCAGAACAGTACTTGTGTATTTGTGTAAGTTGTCTACTGTAAGCTGGCACTGAATGTCTGATCAAATTCTCAATTCTTTAAATCAGTTAGACCAGGGAATGAAAATCTACTGCACTTCTATAGCTACTGCATGTTAAATTGTAATCAAATAATTGGAAGTATACCAATTTAAAATTGTTGTCTCTTGAACAAATTAGCTCATGTAGTTATTTCCTGGAAAACTTATTTGTAAAAAAGTTCTGTGACACAAATTTGTATTCCTAAAAATTTCTGCTTTTCCATTATTTATTTATTTTTTGTCATGTTACATCATGCGAGAAGGGGTAATGTCTCTTTGGTGCATGTGCTAACAACTCATGGACACCTTAAACAAAACAAGGAACTCCAACTATGCACTGCTTTTTGTGCAGGGTAACAAGGCAAAAAGACTGGGGTCCACTGGTTTACGATACGATGTGATACGATACGATACGATACGATACGATACGATACGATACGATACGATACGATAAATATACTGGGTTGTTTACATATGAAATCTGTCAAATAGGTTAAATATGTAAAAAGTACAATATTTCACATCGAAATGGCGTTTAGACATAAAATACCATCGAATGGAAATACCTGAGTACAGCAGAAGAACCTCAGAATTGCACTTCAGTACAGTACTTGTGTCCCTTAAAAATGGTGCTACCCATTCCATCATGACTGGGACAAATAAAGTGAAATTCTATGGAGGGACGGTATAATATCTGTAGAACATACAGTAGACAATGTCATTTAAAATACTATAAATAATACTTCACTTATCCTTGAAGGTGCATGGACACACACAAGTCTCTACATCAGCTTAAAACAATGTTCCTTTCATGCCAGATTTACAGTAAGAGTAAAATAACTTGTTTCACTCATTATTTTCTCATAACTGTACTGTCTTTGAAAGTCTTACTGTATCATAAAAAAACTACTTTGAGATGAGGCGTACAAAAAGAACAGGAAGAAAAATGAAAATGAAAAAGGCCTGTGGACATTCCTGCATGGAGAAACACAGTGGCCTCTCTCTCTTCTCTCCATGTATTTCCTTATTGGCACAAAGACGTTGCCCCTAATACTTTGAATTCTGGCATGGGGTTTAAGGCTAACCCCCCCTCCACCTCTGCACACACACACACACACACACACACACACACACACACACCCTCATCCCCTTTTCCTGAATGTTCTGCAGATAAGTCTTCACAGTCTGGGATCAGCAGCCAATACAAACAAGTATTTCAAAGCAGCAGGGATAGCGTAGCTTCCAGTCCATCACACCAAACTTGGGAGAAACAGCTTTCCCAGACACTCCTGCCCCTCCCTCTGACTGTCCTGCTCTCCTTCTCCGATTGGCCGAGCTCAAATTTCTCCCCTGCTCTCTTTCCCTCTCTCCCTCTGGGTTTTCCAGAATCTGCCCTTTTACAGAGAGCTGACTATTCAGGCAAACCACGTCTGATAAAGACAGGCCAAGATCGACAGGTCCTGCTTCTAGTGGAGGTAGTTCAGCTCAGAGTTTGATTTAGCAGCATCGTGCCTCTCATCGTAGAGCTCAGGAATGCTGTTAGAACCGGTTGTTTCCTGAGCTTTAAACCATATTTGATTCATAAATATGAAGCACTTAAAGACAAACAGCACAGCACACAAATAAACCAGAAGAACCCCAGTATTACTTAAAAACATCTTTGTGATATTATTTTATAATGATTGATCGACTATATGGTGTTGCTAATGCTGAGTATCAAACAACAGTTGAAACAGAGAATCAAAAACTGTCAAGTAGCCAGTTGTGGAGTAAGACCTTAGACCTTTTACTCAAAGTGAGACTGTGTAACATTGGCTAAAAAGGTGGTCAGCAGCAATTACGTAAAAATGGTAAATGCTAAAAAGAGCCAAAAAAGGAGTCAGACAGACTGAATATTATTGGCTGATATTGGTTTATATCAGCATCAACATATATATTGTCTGATATGTACTGATATAAAAACTGTTGGGTTTTTTTTGGTTTTTTTTGACATAACATTGTTTTACTGGTGGCATTTTATGTATATTTGATTCTTTCTTTTAATTTGTGTTTTTTATTTATAATTATTGCCTCCATTCCATATCTCAGTCACAAGTGAAGTACCATCAAATAGAAACACTCAGGTAAAGCAGAAGTTTTATTTTTAAAAAAAAATCATTTATATGTCTTTAAATGAAAAGAAATATAGATGAAAAGGTGGATTGTAGTGAAACTTGACACTGGATCAAAACATATTAAATGATATCCTGCCTTATAGCAAAACTGTGTAACGTTTGCTGAAACGTGGCCACTAGTGGCAGTACCAGAATAATGCAGTAAATGCTAAGATGTAGCGTAAAACCCCTTTTACACTGAACAAAAAACCCACTAAGACCTACGAACATCTGGCTTTTGTCTTTAGTGGGAAAGGGTACAATCGGTATTCATCCCTGTGTTAAATGACTCTGCAGTAGTCATGAGTATTTATAGACTCAAGGTCTGATTGGCAGATATGGAAAGATGACACCCGGGTGGACATGCAAATCTCAACCCTTTCTGGTGGACAGTGGAGTTTGCACCTGCCTGAAGATTGTATTTGACTGATGAAGCTCTCATCTTGAGTCGAGCGGATATAAAATGCTATAAAACTTTTATTATTATGAAGCAACATAATCAGGAAATATGCGGTTTTCATCAGCAGTAACTTCTCACAACTCCCATCAGCTAAAAGCAAACATGAAACAGTAAAATGAGGCTGAAACCTGAAAGTACAAAGTGCGATGCAGGAGAGAAACACAACTTCAGACCACAGAGATTAAATACTGAGAACTGAACACACAGACTTTTAAAAAACAGCTGTATCTGTGCACAGTCATGAGTTCAGTCTTGGCTTTCCAGCACGTCAGAAGAAAAAAAAAAAAACAGAAAGGCAAACTTGTATACTGTCAATGGGAAAAGGGTCAGTTACTATTTTTTAACTGTAAAACAGTAGCATAAGTAGAGAAAAGTCAATATAATGTAATGTTTGTTACACAAGAATATCTAAACGTTGCCAACGTTAGCTAGTGTTAGCTACCATAAGCTACCATAAGCTACGAGTCACACCAGACCAAGTAAGGCTGAAGAAGAAAAATCTCTGAGTTTACTGAAGCAAAATAAATTCAACCTTTCATTTGAAAGAGAAAGAATGTGTTATTTATTCTTACATAGGCTAACTAGGAGTACTGATCCACAACCTATGTAGAATCTCACAGGTAATTTGCAATATTGCGTATTACCACGTGGGGTCCAACAACAGACAACAAATGAGGAGTGTAAATAAATCTGTCTGTCTATCTGGTGGGAATCTGTCCGTACACGTACAAAGAAATAGTTCCACTGACATCTTGACGTAATTTCTTTGCTGAGTGTCATCGTACGGTGTGACATTCGTGCGCTGTGTGAGCTCCTGGCACGGCTTTGTCTGCGCCACCTATCTCCTGTCCACCTGTGTTCTGTCAGGACAGTGTTTTGTCATTCTTGACACCGATGTAAACTGTTTAGAGTAAGGACACTTTCTCAAGTTCCAAGTCAGAGCCTGGTCACTCCTTAAAAGGCCATTAGATTATGCTGATGTACCTGTCAGTCTTAGTGCTGCATCCCTGCTGCTCTCTGATGTCATGCTGCTGGAACTCACCATCCCTGCACGACCCGTGAAGCCCTACAGCTCAAATAAACATTTTATTTCCCTGGTTAACATTGTTTCTACTCCACAAAAAAATAGACTTTACTTCTGTACTTGCCCTTGTGTACATAATCGACTTGGAAATGGTACGGAGATGGCGGCGAAATAACAGCCAGACTAGCGCCAACTATCTCAAACCTTCAATTCTGACTAAGACCCTGCTGACTGCTGAATAACAGTAATGAAAGGAATGTGGGCTTCACAGAGTGCAGTGCACCTCTGTGTGAGATTAAAGCTCTGATGAGAGATGGCACTATTCAGGGAAGAGGCGACATCCCTCCAGGACAATGATGATGATGATGATATGGGAGCTGGAACAGTCACAGGCTGACCTTTCTCATCCGAAACAGACTGTTAGCAGCTCTGACTCATCCCACTGTACAGAGTCACTACTGTCATGATAGAGGCAGCAAAAAAAAAAAAAGATTCATTTTATAATCACTGTATTTCCTGTCAGGATGGAGACAGTTTAAATACTTTACTAGAAATGCTCTGATACAGTTTTTCCTTCCCGATACCGAGTTCGATACCTGAACTTTGCATATCAGCTGACATCAAATACCGATCTAATACCAGCTGGTTAGAAAATACTTCAATACTATTATTTTTTAATCATTATATTACTAACCCTGTACGGCTGTGCTTGCTATAATTGTTGGACAGGACGCTGCAGGTAACAGGATCACATTTTGGGGGTAATAAATTACTTGATATCGGATTGGTGCATAGATATTTTAGGCTCTATTGGAGCCAATTCTATTATTGGTATCGGTGCCGGGACAAACCTACCACAAACAACATGCAATGCTTGAATGTACCAGAGTACATTAAATCCAGTACTTCAGTCCAAATTTGAGGTACTTTTATTTCGACTGACCATTTCTATTTATGATACTTGCTACTTCAATATATTTACATTGAATCCACTACATTACTTTACTGACTAATAATTTACATATAAATGTATCACGTTAAAGGGACAGTTCATGCAAAAATGAGGTCACTGGCCTGTAGGGCTATTCATCCATCTAGATTGTTTTGGAGTTTCAGAGTTTTAGAGATATCAGCTGTAGAGATGTCTGCCTTCTCCCCAATATAATGTAACTAAATGAAACTTGGCTTTTGACGCTCAAGGTGCCAAAAAAATACATTTGAAATCATGACCCAGTTACTCAAGATAATCCACAGACCTGCTGTGAGCAGTTTCATGTTGGAACTATTTTCTTTCTAGTAGAAAGAAAACAGTTCCAGTAGATTTTATGGCAGAAAGAACATATTTCCTTCATGAAACTGCTCATGACAAGGTCTGTGAATTATCTTGAGTATGAGGGTCATGATTTTTGGAAAGAGATATTGCTGTTGAGTCTTTTAAATGTATTTTTTTGGTGCTTTGAGCATCACAAGTGTCATCTAATTCCATTATATTCTAGAGAAGGCAAACATCTCAACAGCTGATATCCCCAAAACTCGGCAACTCGCACCAAAACAATCTACATGGATAACGAGCACTACAAGTAAGAGGAAATATATGTTTGCTTTTTATAATTTTGGGGTGAACTGTCCCTTTAAGTAATATTTGGAATACAGGCACTTTACTTGTAATGGAGTACTTTTACATTGTGTTACCAGCACCTTTACTTAAGTAAAGGTGTATCTTTTTTCTCTATTGACCCCCATGTTGCATTTCTTACGAAATATTCACTCACACTAGAGCTGGACGATATAGACAAAACCAAACATCACAATATTTTTTACCTAATAGGTCCATATCAACAATATTGATGGGATGACAGTTGGTGTTTCACAAAATATTAATACAAGATTATTGATCAGTAATCATCAGTGATGTGGAAGATGTGTATAAGAGACAGGTCCGAAGGCTGGTCCGCTCCTGAAATGTGTTGTCATTATGTTGTTTTGTCTATTTACAGTGGAGCTGATGAGGAGGGCTTTAAAAATGGAGAAGCAGGTTACAGCTCTCTGTCTGTCTGTTCGAGGCAGGCCAAACACACAGAAAAGTCCCGAACTAATCCGTGGGTATCTTTATTTTTTAATTGTTATTATTCGTCGCAGTCGTGCTCGGACCTGCTCGAGAGGCTTTTGGACAACTTTCCGACACTTTTCTGAATCTTTTTTAAACTCTTCCCATGTGTGTGCGCTCTGATTGGCCGGCACCCCCGTCCAATCCGGACGCAGCCTCCTCATCTGGGGGAGTGATGTCACCGCTCGGGTATTAGATGTAATCAGTGTCATTTTTTCCACCTTCAAGTCAAGTCAGAGATGCTTTTCACTAGTGTCGCACTTTGCTCAAGTAGTTATGTCACTGTCATGTTCAGCTGAATTTCGGTTATCAGTCATCAGCCTTAAAATGTCTTTCCTGATCAATACCAGTATGTTCCCGACCCCAGTTCATTTCATTACACATTATTCTGTGATGAATCAATAAATAATAAAGTAACACAGTCATACAGAAGAAGGTGCTAAAAAACATCAAGAAAAAAGACTAAAAATATCGATGTTAAAATATGTGATTTTGATAATAATTGGTAATATTGAATCTATAATAACCACAACAACAACAACAATACCACCACCACTACTATTACTACTGATAATAATAATAATAATAATAATAATAATAATAATAATAATAATAATAATAATAATTGAAACAAAAAAGAGTTAAGAAATTTAAACAAGATTAAGAGCTGCACCAAGAGACTAATTTAATGCAAGATAAGTTCTAAGAAGAATTTAGCAAAGCTAGGTTTAAAGTTAGTTAATCCAGAGTTCCACTGTTGCACAACTTAAACTAGTCTCAGTTTAGAAAATGAACTGAAACATGCTTACCCAAATTATAAATATAATATAATATAATATAATATATATAAATAAATAAATAAATAAATAAATGTGTGTGCATCAGGAACTAGTAAGTACCCTAGCCTATAAAATAAGGGTGAAAGCCACTACTTTATGGCTGCTCTTTATCCCTTAATCAAATGTTAGCCTACATTGTTTGCTAGCAAATATTAATGTAGCAATATGGCCAAATAATATGATATTTAATAATGGACAACAGCACAGGAAGGGAAAAAAGAGATAGTCAACAAAGATCTATTGTCAGAATATGTCAGAAATGGAATTTAATAACGTTTTCATTAGTGGCGCAGGTTATCTTCCATGGAAGCTGTAATGTTGAACCACCATGTTTCTACAATAACTTGAGGTAATGCCTGTTTCACACACGGTAGGTTCTGCTCGCCTGGAAGGGGAGGGTGAGGGGAGGTGTTAGGAATCTGCAAGCTCAACGCTAAATGCCTAACCTTTTTGTGGTGATAGAAGTCAGGAGATCTGGAACCCATGTAGCATGTCTGAATCATGCTGAATGAAATAAAACTTTGACATGCTTGTGCTGCTAAAGGAAAACCAAAAGGATCACAGCAGTCATTAAAGTTGAGATGAAATTTAAAAATGCCCTTGTAGTCCATTTAGATCACATCCCCAGTCATATTGTGCCTCTATTTAAATATATGGCAAATACAAAAAACAAAAAATCCATTGTTTTGTATTTTTAAATCAAAGATGGGGGAAAATACATTATTGTTTTTCTTCCTGTAAAACAAAATATGGTGCATGCTTACATGAGCTAGAACCAACCAGTTTCACCCAATAATATCATGGCACCCACCTGTCAATCAATCTTCAGCTTTCAGCAGCACAGAGCCGTAAGACTAAGATTCATTAGTTAGCTTATAAGCAACAGTGTGGTATGTCAATGTGTTTTTCAGTGTTTGCCAACACAAACCTTGTTCTGTCTCCCCAAAATACTGCGGTTACAGGCCCGCTGGCTAGAATTTATTCACTTTGGGGAAAGTGGAATCTGTGACAGAGGATTATGCACCAGGCATTTTACAGTGGACGGCTTCAAAAACTAACATTATGGGCAGGGGCCAGGCCTCACTGATTAATGTTAATGTACAAAAGCACAACTTTATAACTTGCACAAAAACACAACTTTACTTTATTCACTGATTTGGGTGGAACTTGATCATATATTAAGGAGAAAATGCTTTCTGGTTTTGCTTCGGATAATCAGCAGCTGCTCAGCTTCAACTCTGGGTCAGAGTTTCGGCTAATTTAGCTGCTGTTAGTGGGCAACTGAAGTTACAGATAAGATTTGCATTGGGTTGTTTTTGAACTTTTACACATCTGAAATGTAACAACAAAGCACCTTCGCTGCACTGCGAATGGCAGATCACTTTTTGTATGTCAGCTTCCTCTACACCAGCATGTGGACACATTTTGTAAGCTAATAGTGGGCAGTGGAAGAATGTCTGAGGGGCACAGGCAAAAAAATAAAATAAAAAGGGCACCCATATCCAGTGAGTCACCAACGTGGCCATAGTCGTGAGGCGTTTATGGTAAAACAGTTCCAATCCCTGGTTTAGATTAAAATTGTTTTTTATGTGACGTAAAGTACAAAAACTACTGCAAATCTGCAATAAAAATGCACAGGGAAATGATAAGTATTTAACGTAAAGACCAAATAAAAGGGCATCCAAGAGGCCACTTTTGCTGTGAAATTACATTGTTAGATTGTTGACACAACAATCCCCCCAAAAGTGTCCACTTTGTAGCTATCGGGGGACCTTAGATTGCATCTCACAATCTTCCTCCCGCAGATGGAGTTGCTCATGTAGATTCAAACAAGAACAACAAGGTCTGGAAACAGCAGCAGCAACAACAAAAGATCTGACCACAAGGTCCATTTAGAAGCTGTTTTGGAGCTTTCACTCATCTAGTAAATCATCTGTCTCTCTATCTCATCTATTATCATTTCAATAAGGTAACAAAAACAAACCCATTCTTATTTTCAGGTTATTATACACCAATAAAAATACTTATGTTCCATCCCTCACAAATTCTGCCAAAACATCACAGAGAGTCTTACACACTTGTCCTTTAATCCTTAATTTTTTGTCGTTCATCATCCAGGGACTCCAGTGCTTTGAATCATAAAATCTTGACAAATCAATTGAAAATGCTCTAATTTAAAAATGAGAGAAATATTCCATCGGATCATCAGATTATTGCAACCCATAATCTACAGTGTGTATCGTGTATATTCATACACTGCTGTGGGACTAATGCAGCATATTTGACATGTGTTCAACTGTGCGTGGAGGCTACTGTAGGGCGCCTGACGTCACTCTGAGAACAATGAGGTGGTTTGCCTGTTTTACTCCAGTGTGTTACTCCTCTCTCCCCCATAGGCAGGCGGATGACAAGGAAAGGAATGCAGCAGATTCAGGGGGTCTGTGGAGCGGAGAGTCAGAGGGGGACAGAGGAGGCGGCTCTTTGGACAGCATGATTCACCCTCTACTTTCTCTTTTTGTGTGTGTGTGTGTGTGTGTCACTAGCAGACACATGGCAGGCATGCCGACAGAGCTGGAGAGGAACATTCTGGAAAGGCCAGGGATGGATGAAAGAAAGAGGGACACATAGAGCTGTTACAGCATGGGATATGTAGACAATG